>OU015496.1:53545496-53845496 GCA_907164885.2 Dolomedes plantarius | reverse complement strand
CAATCCACTTCAAAGTTGACGAAATTTGCTAAAATTTATAATTTGGATTCGAATATTATTCTGTTAAATTTGCTTAGGTTTATGACTATATATTGATATTTTAGTTTTGTAACTGACATTTATCAGAAATATTGTTCGAAACGAACAGATTTTTAGTTACCAGTTTTAAAAGTTGACAAAACTGTTAAAAAACTAGTTTTGGGGGTTTTGAATATTGTCGGTAGATTTTTGCTGAAATTTTGAGGAATTGAATTTTGATGTTCAAGGAATAAAACTACGTTGCACGTTTTCAGAAATATTATTGAAGTTGAATACATTTAAAATCATTCCTTTTCAAAGTTAATGAAGTACGTTAAAATCTATAAGTGTGCTTTCAATTAAAAGTACAATATAATTTGATAAAATTTAGGAACGTACGTATTCAATACATTGTAAGTTTTACAGAAAAAAATGTTCGGAATATTTAGGTTAGATATTTTCTAACATTAATAAATAACTTTATTGATGAATTAATAAATAACTTTTAGCAATTAATAAATAACTTAGCACATTAATAAATAACTTTTCAGGCATTGTGTCTTTATTTTATTTTTATCCAGTTTCAATGTAACAAGTATTTACAGCCACCAATTCTCGTCAAAACCAGTTAGTAAATCAGAGCACAGGCCCCTCTCAAGATCACTGACTGAGGAATCGACCACAAGTATGCAACTACGATGTTTTACATATGACGACACTTCTTAAAAGAAATTCTTGAAGCAAGTCAAAGGAAAATTTCATGCCAATTTGAGAAATATTGGAATTGAATAAAGTATACGAATCCAGATGGAGTTCACTAGCCAGGTTGCCACGTTCATGTCAAGGAATTTTGCGAAGAAGCAGGATCCAAATAGCCCATCACTTGACATCGCAAATCTATACCCCAGTACGCTCTGGAAAATATTCCTATCAATATCACACAAATCGCTGATTATCAAATGCATATTTTCCACTTCTGTTTATCGTCATACGACAGTAAATGTTTCGATTTTGAATATTTTAGAAGTTAATGGGTCACCGAGTATTAAATTAGAGATATCAATAGTTGCAAAGTTAAACTGCTATTTAGAATACATGAAAATGAGAATATTTTTGAAAAAAATTCACAAAGAATTATAGGATCATTTGTCAAATGGAAAGGATTTCAAAAATATATATTTTCTAGTCTAATCTAGGATTATAAAAAGACTCAGAGGAAAATTACTCAAAACCAAAGAAAATGTCTGAAGAATTGTGGTCAAATGATACGTCACTTTAAGTTTTAAACAACTATAAAATATTTATATGCAATATATATTTGATAAGAATTTAATATACAGTAAAATATATGCGTTTCTTAAATGGTTCATTTATATATTTCTCTGTCTGAGGATTTTTTCAGCTATATTTAAATTTCTAAATCTTTGAACGGTCCAATTGAAAATTCCTTGATATAGTAGTTTCAGTTAGACATTACACATTTAGAAACTCCATTTTTAGCCATATTAAAAAGACAACTTTCGGAAGTTTTGGCATTCTGAAGAGAAAATTTTGGTCAAACTTAGGTAACATCAGCAGTGGGATCGTTGGTAGTTTTATTTCATTATTTAAATTCTTTGATGTCCCTTATTTAACATTTGTTGTACTAAAGTTAAAAAAAAGACTTGAGTACAAAGCGGGAGTGGGAGTGGGAGTGTAAATACTCTTGCGTTGAATATTTCTAGATATCCTGTTTGTAATTTGAGTTATAGTTTAATTTCGTACTACAGAGAGGTTGGTAGTTAGATTGTTTGGGAGAGCAGCATCGTCTTTTGCTATATAAAGCCACTTACATATGATTTCCTTACAAACGAGTCCTTGAAACACCCCAAATTAGTAATTTTTTAATTACTTTTATGAAATTTAAATGAGATTTGCTTCTAATGGAAATAATTTCGTGTTAAAGGGAGGGGGGATTTTTGCAAGAAAACGTACTAGAACGTTACATAGGAAGTTTAATGATTTCCTTTTCTGACTCCATTTCATCAATTTTTTTACATTATATAGTAATAGAAGAAAAAATATCTCCATTATAGATATGCCTTTTCATTTTATGAAAATCGATTAAAATGATAGGTTTTCCAACTAGCCTAGCAATGTCGAAAATAACAAAAATATATTCACAAAATAGAGCTGAAAGTAAATCGAAAATCCTATGTATTGTCCCTTAATTTATCTAAAGATACTCTGTCTCCTTCATGGTTCTAAAAATGTTTTTTTGAAATTTTTACAGTGAACTACCCCGTGTAAGATATTCAAATGGATTCAACCAGTAGGATTTGAGTTCACGATTGTTCAGCCTCTCGTATTGCTCGCCATCTTTTTTTTCTATAAACAAACCTAAATTTACCTTTACAGACTTAAACGACCACATCATTTGCAAGAATTAGGAGAGTATAAAATTGGAATTGCTTATGTACTTAGCTGAGACGATAGAGAAATGAAGGTCAATTCACTGAATCTATTATTTTTCCAGCAGATTTTTATTTATTTACAATATCTATCGAGATATTTCCAATAAATGGATCGGAATTTTTTATAACCAGTTTTACTACTTATACAAAAAGATTAAATTTGCTCTAAAGACGATAATTCTTTTTCTGAAGAAAGTGAACTCAACACAAGATTAATTGCTCAAGAAATTACAGCAGAATAATTTCCTTTTGTAGAATTATAATTTCATTTATCAGTTTGCAAATTTTAATGTATAAGTGGGTCTCTAAAATCCTTATCAAGCAAAAAATATTCTTTCCTTTTCTGTTGCTTATTTATTTCGATTATTTTCCATTTTTTCTTGGAGCCGATTCCGAATTAACAGTGAAATTAGTGACGCCAGAGTATCGAATGTACGAACTTTCCTGTTAGCGATCGGAGAAACACGAAGCTCTCGGAGCAATCCCACGTGCCTCTCACTCGTCGGGTTTCGCAGAGCCGAGAGTGTACTCGAATTTGCGAGTTTCTTTAAATCCCGAAGAGAACGGGGTGATAGGCTCTCCGCCACGTACTTGAAGCCAGAGATCTCGCTGTATGACGTCATACATCTTGAAGAAGCAATTCCTCTCCTGCTGCTGATGTGACCAGACTTAACCAGGACTTGCTTTTTTGGAATTTATTATATACATAAGAATATGGCATTTACAAACAGATATTTACAGTTTACGAATCTGATGGGATCTATTCACAAGACCAACCATCATGGCGGAACCGAAAGCTCTCACACACATTCCGTGCCGTTGAGTCGACGCCTGCGCGGACTCTCCTCTTACATCAGCGACATCTGTTGGCGGTCTATACAAACCGAACACATCTGAAGACTTCATGAAAGTCCTTTGTAAAGCCTTTTTTAGTCCTCTACAAATATACTCTGCCAAATGCATCCCAAAAACGAACACGGGGGCGCAGATCTCAAATAATTCTTGAAAGCTATGACGCCTCGGAATCCTGAATTTCTGTTACTCCCAGAGACCTCTACCCAGAATCCCGAAAATACACAATTGGAGCCAATTCCAAAATAACCGGGAAATCAGTGACGTCAGACAATCGAAATTACCGATTTTCCCGCTATCCATCTTAGAAACATGGAGATTCCCGACGATCTCACGTGCCCGTCACGCGTCTTGTTTCGCACAGCTGATAGGGTTCTCGAATTTGCGAGTTTTTTCGAAATCCCGAACAGAACGGGAGGATTAGGTTCTCCGCCACGTACGCGAAACCAACAATCTCGCAGTATGACGTCATACATCTGAAGACTTCCTGAAAGTCCTTCCTAAAACTTTTTTTTCCTCTGCAACTATGCTCTGTCAAATGCATCCCAAAAGTGAACAAGGGCACGCAGGTTTCAAGTTAGTCTTGAAAGTGATGACGTCAGCGAATCCTCCGGGCGATTTAACCATTTTATCGGCCACCCATTGGCAAATAGTACCACTAGAGACACCTTTATAGCTAGTTTTTAGTTTTTGAATTTAAAATTGAAGTGCATGCATAATAATTCCTTCCCACTACTTTTTCATGTGTTCAAGAGTTGAAATTTATTTATTTACAACTTACAATTCTCCAATTCATTTGAAAATTGCCTCATTTTAATTGATGATTATACTACCAATGTATTTTAAACTTAAGTAAGTGAAGCGTATTAATTATAAGCATGACATTAGTGGTATAAATCACAGTTGTTTACTTATATATATATATATATATATATATATATATATACAGTGGAATCTCGATCTATCGTTTTTCAAGGGACCGATTGAAATGAACGATAAATGCGGGAAAACGATAGATGCGGAAACATAACAAAGCAATATGATCGTTGGGACTGGATAAAAGGAACAACACATACGGAAAAACGATGGATCCGGAAACGATCGATCGAGATTCCACTGTATATATATTTTAGATTTCGGAAAAAAGGAAAAAAACACATTACCGGTACAAATGAAATATTTGATAGCACGCTTTCGAAGCTTCTATAGCTAAAAGTGTAAAGATGTAAGTGATGAGTAAAATTTTAGTTTTAAATTTTAGTAGTATTTAAAACGTGCATCACAAAAATGTTTCTTAGTTTCTTTATGGGATGAAGAAGGCAAAAACAAAATAAAATAAATAAATAAATGTAGCATTTTATGTCTACCAAATACTTATGACTTGCATTAGACAATTGACGTCAGGCGAGACCGTCTGACGGACGCGTTATGTAACGACAACAATTACCGAAAGATAAACCGCTTAATACCCCAGTAAAGTGAACATCAAGTTTAGAAGTTAGTTTATGTCGTTAAAACTTTACTTGGCGACTTATCTGTAAGTCAGAAGCAAAAATGTTACTTCCCAATATTAGCCTCTCACTTACCAAATTGATTAACTCCATAAAATATAAAGAGCAGAAAAGCTATAAAATAATAAAAGTTAAAAAAAAAATTCCTTTTAAAACTTAAATTCAGATAAACATTGTAGAATGCAATATTGCAGATGTAGCTTTTATCTAACGACATGTAAAATTTATCGTTTGTTATAAAATCTGTAGGATATTCTATCTTAGACATAAAATGTATAATGTAGAATATTCAAGTGAAAAAAGTAATAGCATCCAATTCCGTCTTCAAATTATTTTTTTATAACAAAAAAATTGAAATAAGTTTTTAATAATTCTCAGAAATTAGTCAGTTGCAGTTAGACTGCAACTGACTAATTTATTTTACTTTTATGTGTCGAAACAACATTTAACTATTTACTGCTATCATCAAGTACTTGCTTCTGCGTTTGAATTGCATTATTGCAACGTTTTACATTAGAACATGAAGTTAATATGACTGACTTCTGAAAGAAATTATTTATTATTCGGTGGCCAAAAAATGTTTGTCATTTAGTGGTGTTAATCCTTATTATCAAGGAAATTTATTATAAATATAAAAAAGTTAGCAGTCCGTCAATTGCTTTGATTTGCAAAACTTCAAAAAATGTAGTTAATTGATTTAGTTTCTGAATGGCTCATATGAGATAAGAGATATAGATTTAAATACGCCTTCTTTTATTTGAAGCATAAATAACTGAAACATATGAGAAGGACGATTAATTTAAACCATTTCAAGTATGCATTAACTGATTTAGAGATACTAAAAATTAAATGATAAACCGATAGATTTATTACTATGACCAATATAAATATGTTGGTCAATGTAATACAGTACATTAAACCAAGTTGAAGTCTACAATACGTACGTGACAGATAAAATATATAACACTGTCAAAAATTAAAGAATAAAAAGATTAAAAATAGATATTTATAGAAAATGATGAGAAATCATTTTCTTCACCCATAAATGCGTAACTGTTACATAAACAATTATGTAGTATTTTTCTAATATCAATGTTTAGCATTGCAAGCATCATAATAAAAAGAAATGAAAATAACAAATTAATTACAAAATATGCTACAAATTCTCTGTAAACTTGCGTTAAGATATATGCATTATTTATCTGAAGAAAATTGCGGTTCATGTTGGTAATTTTTCAAATGCAATGAAACTTGCAACAGAATATTTTATATGCATTTATTATTATTATAAAATATTTACTAAAATGATACATAGAAAGATTCAACAGTTATTAGCATCTGTTCCATTCAATATGAAAACAATAAAAATATTTGAAACATAGTACTTTTTAAAAAGCAACTTTAATACTTCACGAAGAGTAAAACTTTTATCGTGGTTGTCAGTATGAGGAATATATGTCTAACCGGGAGATAAAGGAAAGGAAAATAAATGCTTTATATTTATATTAAATTTTTTCCTTTGAATCAAGTAGCTTTTTGTAAGCTCATGAAGTGCATTTATTCGAGTTTATTTGATTGAATTTCCTGTCACGGGCAGATGCCTTTCCGCTTTAGTGTTTTTTGTTTGATTTTTATTTGATCTTCTTAGAGCTTGTCAGAACCTTCTCCCCCTTTTGAGAAACATTTCGAAATTTAAACTAGGATTTTATATTTCTTATTAGTTTTAAGTCTCAAAATAGAATTTGATTTCAAAGTAAGCTTTTAAAGGTATGAAGTGTATAAAATGGAAAAGGATCACAACTTGATCTCTGCCGCACTTCCTCACACATTTTGTTCTATTTAAACTATTAGGTTGAGGGGGGAAATACTTGGATATCCGTCTTCTATATTTAGTGTATTGATCATTATACTGTAAATCAATGCCTGGAATACAGATAGTTTGCTTTCCATTCAAGCGCACCTACCAATAAACCATCAGTCCAGGTCTTTATCTTCCTAAACTACGCCGTATGTTTAAATTTGAAATGTAAAATATGTTCCCAAGAGTATTTACCTCGATTGCAACAATCCCTGCACTCTGCTGCAACAATACCTGTTCTCAGATTAGGTAAATTTAACATTACATCATAAGCCATGTCACGGCATTTCAAAATCACCTCAAATGGTCTAATTTAAATATAAAACATATAGACATAGACGTTATGATCTTGGGTAACAAATGCCTCACTATTCTCCCTGTTCAACCACGGTCCAAATATCTAGTTCATAAGTGCTAATGGCTCTGCTGAGGATTAAGGTTAGAGATTTAGGTTATGTTTGAAGTCGATTTTACATATTCAAGTATTGCATACCTGGCTTTGGGTTTATGTATGCTTGAATGTAGACGTATTTACGAACTTGGAAATTGTACAATGGATAATGGCATTCAAAATCATGAAAGTCACATAATTCACCTGAAGTACATTTAAGTTACTTGAGTAATATTTTTTATACATAATTTTAAGGATTAAGTTAGTTTAATCATAAAACCTGAATGATAGGAGTTCTGAATTACTCAGTCGAAAGTATATTAGTCAGTCATATACTATAAAATTCTGTTTGAAGAAAGCAACTTTCATATACAATTTTCATAGCGATCCAGAAGCATATGCCAAATTTAACAACAGTTTATACGTAATCCACTATGGGAGCAACTCTAGGGCAGCGTTAACAAACATTTAAGCTGACAGTTAATAAGATTACACATCCATCGCGTAAAGGCCTTTTACACACTTATGAGAGAGCACACACACACACACACACACACACACATATATATATATATATATATATATATATATATATATATATATATATATATATATATATATATATATATATACAGTGGTATCTCGATAGATCGTATCATTTTCCCGTATGTATTGTTTATTTAACCCAGTTCCGAATAAATTCCATAGAAAACAAGCAAAAACAGACTGCATGGATCGTTCCTCGATCCATCGTTTTCCCGCAATATTCGTTCAGAATATCGCAGCTTTATATTAATTTATTGGATCCATCAGTTTAATGATAATAACTGAACCTGAAATATAATAACTGAACCTGAAATATAAATGTCTGGATTGAGCTAGAATGACGCTCTAATTAAACAATGAGCAAAACATTTGAGATGCACGATCTCGTATTTTTGTTCTTTATTGTTTAGCCTGGTTTCGCGTTATCGTACCACTCCCATTATTTGTTCGTCTTTGGTGTTCTTTAATTCTTTAGCCCCTGGAGTTCCCCTATTTTAGGAAACTCATTGCAAATTCTCCGACTATTCAACATTTCTGTTCTTATCAGCAATGGCTCACAGTCAGCCGATCTGAGCGGTTCCTGCTGCCCTCTGTCTTTTCTGTTAGCTTTGGGACGGAGGCGCCCTGGTGTTTGGTTTAGGGCAGTGGTCGGCAAACCGTGGCTCGCGAGCCACATGTGGCTCTTTGGCCCATTGAGTGTGGCTCTTCCACAAAATACCACGTACAGTGCGCTTGAAACTGGTGCTCTTATTTCTATTTTTACATACTTAGTTGGTGTTTATGTATCTTTATCTTTAGGTGAGTGCTCTGAAGCGACTTAGAAAACATTTCAAGAAAGATTAAATGTCAACGCTTATCGTCAAGTCGTATCTTTGCATCGTGTTCTACGATATATTACTTCCGAGCGCGTGTTCCCACAGGAAAGTCTAGTCTAGACAAAATATCTTCGAATATAACCAACCAGCAAATCGAAGATCTTAAGTTGGTTTCATCTTTATCAATAGCAGTTGACGAGTCTTGTGACATAAATGATACAGCGCAAGTTTCACTTTTTGTACGATTTAGTTCATCTACAGATCCTAAAGAAGAACATTTAGGATTATTACCACTCAAAGGTCAAACACGTGGAGAGGATATAGAAAATACTGTAATTCAGTGCATTGAAAAACATCATATTCAACTCTGTAAAATTATCTCAATTTCAACAGACGGGGCGAAAAGTATGACAGGCGTAAGAAACGGGTTTGTTGCTATTTTGAAGGGAAAAATTAATCACGAGATACTTACTTACCATTGCATCATTCCTCAATAAGTGCTTTGTGCGCAGACATTTCGAGAAGAAATTTGCAAAGTTATGGAATTGGTGATTAAGATTATCAACTCCATTATAACTAAAGCTCTTAATCACCGACAATTAAAAGAATTTTTGGGTGAAATGGAGAATGAGTACGCAGATCTTCTGCTGCATAACAAGGTACGTTGGTAATCAGGAGGAAACTTTTTGAAACGTTTCGCTTCCTTAAAAACAGAAATTAAAGCATTTCTCCTTGAGAAGGGTGTTTCACTATCCAGAACTAACGAACGATCAGTGGATCCAAAAAATTAATTTCATGGTAGACGTTACGTCTCTTCTACGAATCCGTATATAAGCTTAATCGTAAACTACAGGGGAAAGGAAACACAATTTTTTGATGTTAGAAGAAGTTATTTCATTCGAAAACAAATTATCTCTTTTTGCTCAAGATTTTGATAAATCAACTTTGATTCACTTTCCAAGCCAATTGAAACATTGCCAAGAAAATAATTCTGATATTGATATTTGCTATTTGAAAACAACGCTTTTGAATATGAGGGAAGCTTTTCTCAACAGGTTTCAGGAAGTCAGAAAAAGCAAAGCGACGTTAGCATTTCTAAAAAACCTCTTAATGCTACTGTAACAGAATTAAATTTTTCTCCCTTTAATATTGACACTGGCAACTTTGAAATGCAATTGATTTGAAAAACAAAGAATTGTGGAGCTCGAAATTTGAACGTCTTTGTGCTGATATAGAAATATATCTATCTATATATTATTTCTAAAAGGTGTTTTTTTGTTTTGTCCCTTTTGCTCCTTTCATACTGAACCAAAATCGATAAATAAGATACCATTTTAAAGATTAAGTTCTCCTCCTCTGACGAATTGTTAATTCAGAATGACACATTGTATTGTTTGTTAAAAAATCGAAGCGAAAAATTGACTTTTGACCCTAAAGTTCTTTCCCTGGATGCGCCGAAACGGCACGGTCAAATAGTGTGCACATAGAGGTTTTGTAATGTAAATCTCACATTTTCCACGAGTCTTTGTCGTAATTGACTTTTAATATTGTCTACAAAGGTGTTTTTACGTATATATATCTCATATTCCCCTGTTTTGTCTCATGCTTCACCTCCAATATTGTGGCCAAAAGCGTTTTGGAATTGGTTTTGTATTATCCTTACGCACCACTGTTATTTGACAAATAAACAATTGCTACAAATGAACCGGCTTTTCTTTCATCCTACTACAAACCACCAACCCCGCTATAAAATTTATCGTAATTTAATCGCATGCGAAAGGGTCTCACGGGCCACCTAGTATTGAAGAAAAACAAATGTGAACTTAGTTCAAAGCACAAGTGGTCTGCTTTGAAAGACCTGGAGAAGATATGTTGATTTTTAACACCTGGAATAGAATTCCTGACTCATACATATAATCAGATGAAAAAAATAGCGTTTGCTGTTATTTTCTTATTTGGTTCGATAAATTCATATGAACAATCATTTTCTAGCATGAACCTCATCAAGAGTAAATTCAGATGTCTTATTGATGAGAACCTGGAATTGTGCGTAAAATTAAAATCAACTATATACAAACCCGACTTACCCAAACTTTCCAAGGAGATGCAAGGCCATTGTTCACATTAGTGTTTGTCTGTCATTGTCATGATTTAATTTTATGGATACCTTGCAATTTAATTTTATCAATTAATAATATCGTTATTAAGTATGATATCAAGTTTTATTCAACGCACCTATAGTTTTACTATGGCTTAAAACTTTAAGTAAAGTTTATGAAGTTAATTTTAGGGAGCGTTATGGAGTGAAAGAAGATCTAGTGTCGAGGATTGAGAAAGGTATGTTGAGAGGATTTGGACATATAGAGAGGATTAACGAAAGGAGATAGACGAAATAAGTATACAAGACGAGTATGTGTGGGCGAGTTGGAAGGGGTCGACCTCAGCGAACGTACCTCAATCAGATTGGGGATGATTTTAGAAAGAGCCAGCTTTGGAGAATCCTAATTAAGTTAATAACAATGTACCTACCTATATAGTTTAAGTTTTAAAAATGTGGCTCTAAAAAGATAATTTAATCGTTGTACTGTTGATATTTGGCTCTGTTGACTAATGAGTTTGCCGACCACTGGTGTGGGAAGGTTTAGGGTGTGGGAAGTTTCTGATTGCTGCAGTTCTAAACTGGCCGATGAGGGTTTCACCCGGAAGCAGAACTTCCTGGTGGTTTTATGTCAGACCCCATCCAGTGAAATGGAATAGTTCTAGTTACAAACTATACACGGCTGCCGCTTTTTATACTCTCAAACAATAACCGATACCGAAAAGATTGCAATTTCCAACACAGAAAAATATTCTTGTGGAGAGAAAACTACCAAAAAACAAACGAAGATTAAGTATTTTTTTAAAATCAAAATTCCTGTGTATCTACGTGTATTTCTTTTTTTATTATTATTATCTTCAATTTCAGAACAACTTTGTAATTTTATCTTCAGTTACACTACGGGTATGTATGCATTTATGTACAGGGGTCCATAATTAAGTCCCACTTTCAAAAGGCTGCAAAAAAGAACCAGTAGTCAGAATGACTTCAAATTTGAACTGAATATACTGGAAGAAGGGAGAAACGATTTGGCATGATAAAAAAAAGTTCCAAAATGTTACAGCGCCATCTATTGATACATTTTGGAACTTTTTTTCATTATGCCAAATCGTTTCCCCCTTCTTCCAGTATATTCAGTTCAAATTTGAAGTCATTCTGACCAGTGGTTCTTATTTTGCAGCCTTTTGAAAGTGGGACTTTAATTATGGACACCCTTTATGTGAGTAAATATATTTTAGGGATATCAAACTTTAAGGTATGTTAATACTTTTTTGTATGTTCCCGCATCTATCATTCAGTTCAGTCAGTCCCTCCGAAAATGATAGATCGAGATTCCACTGTATATATATATATATATATATATACATATACATATACATATACATATATATATATATATATATATATATATATATATATATATATATATATATGTATATTCAAGTGGTTATCAAAATAATGGAAACACTATGAAACACCATGAAAACCTTTATTAATAGTGCGCAGGATCACCTTTGTATGTAATACCACCTGATTCACCTTGGAATTGGATTACACAATTCACGAAGAGTGGTTAAGAATTTATTATACCTTTCTTCAAGGAAAAATCCTGAAAGTTCCCGTAGAGATGCTGTGGTTGATATCGATACCTGGCTCTATCCGCTTTTAAATATTACAGTGGTTGGATAATATATAGTCGGGGGGATTGTACAGGGCAAGATAAGATATTTGACTTTTTCATTCTCTTCAAACCAATACTTGATAGATTTAACTTATGTATAGGGGGATCTCCAGTTATCATCCTGGAGAGCGCCATCTTCTGCAAGAAACAATGTTTGCACCATAGGATGGACTAGTGAGCTAAAATTTTGACATAGTCCTTCCCATTCAATCTCCCTTTTAGGGTTACAATAGAGCCTAAAGAAAACCATGAGATGCTGTGACGTAACGTCACTATAGCAAAAAATTAATTACTTTTTCAAAATTTCAACATTAATTATAATTATAATTATTAACTTTATTTATTATTATTATCAACTCTATTGATCATTATCAAATTATTAATATCATCTCATTAATTAATTAATGGCTAGCTGTAATTCTATTAAATAACTTTGATTAAAATTAACCGAGTAGTTTTTATTTTTTAATTATTCCCTTATGCTTAAAATATAACTCATAATTTTTCAGGAATGCTTTGAATTCTTGAAAAGCAATTACATTGTTGTTATCCATTAAATTCACCTTCATTTTAAATATTCTACATTAAAAATATCAATAATCATTTTCGCAATCGCATGGCGATTCGAATTTACTTCTTAACTGTAAAAAAAACTGCAAGCCACGTGTATTATAGGTTTCAATGTATCCATACGCAGAGCTTTCCTTATCGAACTTTCCAGGAGAAAAGATAATAACAATGTAATCGCAGAGTTTTTAGACTTTTGCTTTAATATTCCCTTTTGCTACAGCTAGTATTTATTAATTATTTAATTCTCCCTTCCTACAAGCCTTATTTTGATGTTTTGTGCAAAAGGAGCTGGGATCTACTTATCAGAGCGTAGAAACACAGGCTCTACGTTGTGAGTCGGCAGCATCAGGAAGGTACGCTTGCTCTTTTTTTTTTTTTGTCAGAACGACTTTTGTCACGAAAAGTGTATGAGCTCAATGCTGGGCGAGTTCCCATTTTATTTCTTGTCTCAGGACAAGATTTTTGAATAACTGGCATGTTAGGTAAATTTTTATATCGTCGGCTGATGTATGAATAGAGTGAAGATGTTTATGAATAAAATAAATAATTTTAACAAAGTATAGCCAGTGCCATTCTTGACTCATTACTGCCTATTCACAAGAATGTCCTCCACCTCCATTACCACCATCATAGCTGCTGCATCTAAATGAAAATCATCAGAAACATCGACCGTCCAGCCATCCTGCAGTCTTCGTCTGAAGTCATCGTTAATAACTGCTGCCCCGGGTGTTAGCGGCAAGATAAAACGACTCCAGCTTCGCCGGTTCCTCGTCAGATTTCTCATAGGTGCGGTTGGACTGTTCTAGACTCTCTCGGAAGTTCACCCCATTCAACTGAGGCTTCAACAAATGTTTTAATTTTCCCAATTGCTTTGATAAGTATCTTTGCTAAAAATATAAAAAATCTTATCAGATTTTTAAACACAACGCCAACGTACTCCACTATACGCAACATGTAATATTTTACATATATGTGGCCACCTACAAAATTTATCATGCACATATTTATCACGTGTATATTTATCAGATGTCATCCCAAACCCTGATAGATCTACAACCTCCATTATTGACAGTTGAGAGGAGACAGCCAGAATACTACTCCTGTGTAGGTGTTCTCCAGACATACGCGAATCCTGTTGCGAGGAACAATGGGAACGATGTTTCGTCGGATCAAATGCAGTTTTCCGACATATTACTCGACCAGGATTTGCGTTCGTGACACCATTGTGGACGATATTTTGTATTGACATCTATTACAAGTGGCTTGGGAATAGCTACTCTTCCGTAAATGCTTTGTTTGCGAAGTTCCCTTCTACCTATTATGGTTGATACCGGAACATGCAGAGGCAGATTAAGTTCTTGTGTCATTTTGGTTGCAGTTGTTTTCTTTCTTCATGTCACAACCCGCGTCATTACCTCGTCCGTCTCTTTCCCCCAGCTCTCCCTTTCGTCCACTATTCTGTTTGGTAAAGTATTTTTTTCCGTGCACTCTGTATGCTATCATGACTTTCGATAGCATAGCTCGAAAAACCCTCATTAACCTGGGGGTTGCAGTAAGAGACACTCCAATTTAAACGCGCTCCAAAAATTTGCCCTTTTCGCAAGGTCAGAAAGGTTTGGCATTTCACTCTGTTCCCCACAAAAGCACGATGCCCTTAGCTTCATTACTGCTATCTGACAGTGGAATAATACATAAACTATATTATATAAAATATACCGGTGGTCAGACTTGTTTTTTAAGGAATACGAAGCACACTCATAAACACCACTAATATTGTTAGGTGTTTCCTTTATTTTTATAACAACCTGTATATATATATACATGGTGCCGGTATAAAGGGCTGAAGTCAAAAACAGTGCATTAACTACACCATGTTATTGGCTTTTATACCAATCGCAGAACAATAATTTCGACTTGAGTCTTTTGTACAAAGAAATGTACTTTTCTATACAAAATTGATAGATTTAAGCCTTTTATACAAGTCAAAAGTTTCTTTTTATCAATACTAGCAAATATCTAAAAATCACTTCTTTTGATTTAAGCCCTCTATACCGGGCACCATCGATATATATATATATATATATATATATATATATATATATATATATATATATATATATATATGTGTGTGTGTGTGTGTGTTTGGGCATGAGTGTTATTAAATTCAAAATGAGAAATTTAAAAATTACGTAGGAAATTAAATTTTCAGTAGCGACAGAAACACATTATTTTGTGAACATAGTGCTTATATTAAGTGCATTTTTATGTTGTATATGAAATGTAGTTCCCTGATATATATCGTATCGTAGCAAAATTTAGAAGTGCAATTAAGTTCAATACATTATGTAGCCATTTTCTAGTTTTTATAACGCAAGTAATGTTCATGTATAGAATTTTTTTTGTATAAAAATCGCACGCTTCATTGATTAGTACATGTGTCCAATTTTTATCTCACACACGAATTTACCAAAAGAAATGTATCACAAGAAATTTGGCAGCAATATCATGGTCTCAAATTTTACTGCTTCCAGGAAAAAGTTTATCTCAAGAGGCATCGTAAGTTGGCCTTCGTTTATTTACTACGTACAAAGCAAACGACTGTTATTCAGCTGCATTTTAATTGTTTTTATGAGCTTTAAATATGAGCTTCAACCCCTTTAACGATATATATATATTTCTTCCGCACTATTCTTAGACATGACAACAACAACAACAAAACTCAACAAATATTATAAAAACGTTGCATATTTTGGCTATTTTTATATTATGTGTACACACACATATACACACACACACACACACACACACACACACATATATATATATATATATATATATATATATATATATATATATATATATATATATATATATATATATATATATATATATACATACATATAAATTACAAAAATATATAATACTTAGCTAAAAAACCTAAAGAAAGGAACCTAATTCGTTTGGGGAGAAAGAAAAAGTGTATATCTTAAATCTTTACTTTAATATATATTAAATACTTTTGATTCGCAAGATATTAAATTTATATTTACGAATGCATCGTATTCATATTTTCCAAAGTGCACGTAACAGTGAAAAACAAATGTTTTCCTACACAATAGTTTTCATGGGAATTAAAAAAAAAAATCTTGGAACACATTCTTAACTGAAAAGTAACGAAACTGAAAACAAATGCTTTTGCTTGAACTTATACACGGAGAAAAACATTTACGAAAACTTTTGAAATTCGAGAAAGGAAACAGAAAAAAAAGTTTTCAATTTTATGCTCTGGTGATTTAAAAAAAGATACGTTTTATAGATTTTAAATTAGCCTTTATAAAAGAAAGCATGTAGGAATGGAATTTGTATAAACATATTTCACTTTACGCTGTAGGCGTAAAGTGTTTAGTTTTTTAATGAATTTCATCTATTATTTTACATAAAACTGTTTATCAAAAGGTCTTAGTCATGATACAAACGAGAGGCATAATAATAACTTTAGACTCTAAAATTATAAGCCTCCAATTCATAAGTTAATTTCATATTTCTGATTTAATTTGTTCTGCGATGATTAAAAATAGAAAAAAACCTTTCACACGTGCAGATTAATGTAAAAAATCCAGATACATGATAAAAAAATTGTAAAATCTGTTTATTCTAAAACTTTTTTAAGATTTAACGTATTATAATTAAAATTATGCTAATGATAGTATCTATAATAAATTTGTATAAAAGGTATGGAAACCTGAAGAATTTTCTACTAAATATGATATGAAATATTAATACAGATAATAAACCGCTCGTATCAAAGAAGTAATTGTCACGATGAGATTGAAAGTGGGGGATATATATTAAATATATCCCCCACTTTCAAGCTCATTTTAAGGCATGGAAAAGTAAAAGAAGAAAAAAATTATACTCCATCAGATTTTTTTTTAGATGAAAACAAGTTCATAGCATTGGACCAAATTTTAATCGATATTCTTCAAGGGGTTCCCGAGGTGTCGTTTTACCTGCTAGTAATGTCATTGTTAAAATAGTTCATTTAACTAAATTCTATTCAAATACCTGAGGAACTGCAATTACATTGAGAAGTAATCCAATCATTATTATCATTTAAAACCTATTGGATGTAGATAAACGGATTAGACAGTTTTGGGGTTGAGAAGAGAATTGCTCAGTGGTATTTCAGTACAAAAAAGTAGCCGAATTTCTACTTACTTTCTATCAGAATAACTTTCAATGTCATTAGTGAGATTAATACCTTTATTGTAATTTATCTCGGACCTGTGTTTAAATTAAGGCTACATGAATTAAACGCATCAATCTTTGTACACTTTTAGACAAAAAAAAGACGCACCAAGAAGGAGTTATCCGAATCAGACGAAAATTCGTAGATGTGATGTACATGTACAGAAAAACAAATGATTACAATTTGAGAAAAATTGGATGATTTATTCAAGAGAAAGAGCTTCACAAAGGGAAAAAGTCAATAATGCGTTTGTCCACCTCTGGCCCTTATGCAAGCAGTTATTCTGCTTGGCATTGATTGATAGAGGTAGCAGATGTTCTCTGTGGGATATCGTGCCAAACTCTGTCCAATTGACGCGTTAGATCGTAAAAACCCTTAGCTAGTTAGAGGGCCCTGCCCATAATGCTCTAAACGTGCTCAATGGGGGCAGATCCTGCGAACTTGCTGGCCAAGGTAGCGTTGGGCAAGCAAGAAGACAAGCAGTCGAAACTCTCGACGTGTGAGGAAGGGCATTATCTTACTGTAATATAAGCTCGGGGGCGTGTTATGAAGGACAACACAACGGGGCGTAGAATATCGTCGACGTATCGCTCTGCTGTAAGGGTGCCGCGGATGACAACCGAAGGTGTCCTGCTATGAACTGAAATGGCACACCAGACCATCACTCCTAGTTGTAGGCCCGTATGGCAGAAGACAGTCAGGTTGGTATCCTACCGTTGTCCGGGGCGTATCCAGAGACGTATTCGCTGGTCGTCGGGGCTGAATTTGAAGCGGGACTAATCCCTGAAGACGATTCTACTCCAGTCAGTGACATTCCAAGTCGAATGTGCCCGACACCATTGTAAACGGGATTGTCGGTGAACAGAGGTCAATGGTAGTCGGCGCACGGGGTGCCATGAGCTCAGACCCCTTTCTCTGAGCCGTCCATGAATGGTCCTTACGTGCACTAAAGCACGAGTTGCACGTACATTTATTGATAAAACGATGAATCTGGGACTGCGAGTGCCGCTCTTAGGATTGTTCGGCCCTCACGTTTTGTCCTTTCTCTAGGACGAAGGCTTCCTTCTTGACGCTGTGTTCAGCCATGGTTCACCCATTCCTGTCAACATCGTCTAATAGTGGCATCGGTCCTATCCAAATCACGACCGATTCGCCGATTAAACCAACCGGCATCTTTGAGTCCAACTACACATCGTCTCTCAAATGCTGACATTTGCGCATATTGTTCACGCACCTGTATGCGAGGCATAGTCACTGTCTACCTGGATTGAAATTCGCAAAGAATTTATGACTTGGAATCGAAATTTTTCCTCTTTAATCACAATTTCTAAATTTTTATAACATTTTCATATTTTTATCTGAGGAAAAGTAGAACTCAAATATTATAATAATTTTTCTATTGCTGGGTCACTTATCCCATAGATAAGTGTCCAGAGAGGTTTGTCGGTCTCCTTATTACCAAGGTATCTAGTACTTGAACCATATGTGGTCTCTGTTTGGTTGTCAGATTAAAACATGGATGTCTTGGACATGATTCAAACTCAGAATTTGTTCGCAGGTGGAAACAATAACAACTATACAATTCACGTGGGTTTATACTGCTCAAAACAAACTTGTGAAAACGCTAAATTACCAATTTACATGCAAGGTACTCTAAAAAATACCCTTTAAATGAGAAATGTAAGCAATAAAAATTTTTCTTGTTGGTGTTGCTTGTTAAAATATTATAATGAAGTGCCTTTAAGAATTTTATTTTTCTGGTACAAGTCATATCGATTCGTATGGTAGTTTGTTTATGTAACCGTATACACATACTTAGGCAAAATGATTTGTGTATGTCGGCTGTTTTTAATTCCCAGTCATTATGTAAAGCTAAATCTTTGACGACATGGTATTATTTCCTGCAAATTTTCTTATATTTTACTTCTCCGACAAAGATCGTAAGAGGCCGTGTAAGTTGGTACTAGGTTATTTATCATGTACAAAGCAAATAGCTGTTACTTAACCCATTAAGCACCAGCTTATTATATCAACAGTTTATTATATCAACCGTGTAGCGTGGAATTTAATGCTACAGTTAATGTGTGCTAATTTTGCCCCAATTTAATCTAGAATTTATTTAATATCAGGAAATACTTTAATTCTGTCAGTTTGTCAAGCAATATTTTACGCTAACAGGCGTGTTTCTTAAGCTCTTGCTTTGAATTCAGGGTGGTCTTTCTTAACAACATCTTTGATCATTCATGCACATCTGTGCGTAAATAGAATCAACTCGATATTGTTGAAGAAATCACTACGGTTCTATTTTTCCCAGGCTACGGTTCTCTTGTTGCAAGAATTTCTTTAAACTACGGTTTCCGGTTTACGGAATAACAAACAGCTTACCATCTATCAAAACCCCTTTGAAAGCAGTCACTCATTTTCACGGCGCTCAAGGTGACGTTTCCATAATACACGCCATTTCTCTTCCCCCAAAGGCAATACCGTCAATTGATTCTGTGCAGCTTTTGAGAAAACCGCTTTGGCGATAAATCGCCAAATTTTGGTGAATTTCAAAAGTCGCCAGGTCTCACCTGCTCAGCCAATCACCGCTTTTTAAACTTGCCGCACCTTTACGTCATAAGCAGATGGTTGCAACTTTTCGCCCGTTATCGCCCTTTTAACTTAATGCGCGTTCTGCCTTCACACTACGTACGCTACAACGCTTGGCATATTGGCACACAACTTTCGTGTAACCCCCGCTCCATATACTAATGTCTGAGAAGAACTTGAATAAGCATATACGCACTTACTTACACTCTTAGAGATACTTTGAGAGATCACGATTTTTTTTTTGCTGTATATATAGGTCGTGCCTTTTAGAAGCCCCTGCAGAAGGCGGTTCCTTCTTGCCTAATTCTGTGAGGAGGCTATACCAGTTTTTGATGTATAATTTTGAACCATCATCGTCGTTTTATGTATTTTGCTAATAACGATTGTATGAGCCAAATGTCATACGTTGCACTGGTCCCAAATTTGTTGCATTCGAATGGACTGTAGACTAATTATATTAAAACCATTGTCGACTATACGACACACGAATTAATAACAATTTTATTTACTTAAGCGAATTAACTACAATACTAATGTATGAACAAAATCAATACATGAAACATCGACGATACGATGTGCGAGCGAAACAAACTTTTTTATGGAACAAACGATTTCAAACAAATTCTAATATCTTTAAGTTTACGATGCCAACATAAGAAATAAAAACTATGATACCTATATTTGTATTCTTTCAAGGGCGCGTTTGGCGTTTGCCAACATAGCCATTGGCGTTAACATTCTCCCCAGGTTGAAATATTATATTTCAAAATACATTAAAATACAGTTATTACAATTGAATACATAAAATGAACAATATATTTACAAAACAATTTTGCCTCATATTTTGGCTTAAACAAGTTCTAAATGAATACAGATAACTTAAAATGTAAATAATGTTATCAATAATACACGAATATACAAATTAAATATAAACTCAAAACATAAACCAACTAAAAATTTACATATTTTGATTAGGTAATACACATAACTTTCTAATACTACGTTTATATATACCGTGGTTTGTTTTCACCACAGCTACTCTAATTCTATTATCGGATCCTGGTATCACTTCTTGAATACGTCCAATCAATCATTTACATGGTGGCAAGTGATCTTCTTTAACTAAAACCATTAGACCAGGTTGTAAATTTTGTCTTTCAACATGCCATTTGGTGCGATTTTGTAAATGATTTAAATAACTAATCTGCCATTTTTTCCATATGGCTTGAACAATTTTGGAGGTTTTTTGCCAATTTGTTAATAAATTTTCTGGTTTGTTCACTATTAGTGGTTCAGGGATTGTATTCAAAATGCGTCCTATCGAAAAATGTGATGGAGTTAAAACATCTAAATTATCCACATCTGAGCTCATCGGAATTAACGGTCTGCTGTTTAAGATGCCTTCGATCTGAATTGTAATAGTCTGGAATTCTTCCAAAGTCAGCTTTCGATCACCAATAGTTCGTCTAAGATGGTATTTAAATGATTTGACACTGGCTTCCCAAAGTCCACCGAAATTCGGGGCTTTGGGAGGAATAAAATTCCAGGCAATGCCTTCTGAGGCTAAATAACAAGTTAAATTTTCCTCTGGCTTTTTAACAAGTTTGTACAATCGTTTTAATTCTAAATGCGCGCCTACGAAATTGGTGGCATTATCCGTGAACAGAGATGAACTTTTACCACGTCTAGAGAAAAATCTTTTTAGCGCCGCGATTAGCTCTTCTGAGGTTAAATCTGTAACAGTCTCTAAATGTACCGCCTTTGTCACAAAGCAGATAAATATAGCTATGTATAATTTGTTGTATACACCCTTTCTTTGTCCTTTAAACTTTACATAAAAGGGTCCACAAAAATCTATTCCTGTGGCATTAAAGGGGGAACTCGGGTTTATCCTTTCCGGAGGGAGATTGCCCATAAGCTGACTTTCCGTAACAGGTTTTTGTTTAAAACATGTAACACAATTATGGACAATTTGTCGAGCGATACTTCTGCCGTTTAATGGCCAGTATTCTTGGCGTACTAAATGCAATAAATTCTGTCCTCCTACATGCAGATATTTCCTATGGTAGTAATTCATCAAAATTTTTGTAAATTTGTGGGTCGCAGGAAGTAAAATGGGATGTTTTGCATTAAAATTTAAATTCGATTTTTCTAACCGTCCTCCAACTCTTAGAATTCCATTGGAATCTAAAAAGGGTTGGAGGTCCTTTACCTTCCCTTTTATAACCCTTTTTCCAGCTAAGAGAACAGATATCTCCATTTTAAATTCATTTGCCTGTATTTGTCGAATGATAAATTCTGTCGCTGTTTTATGCTCCTGGGGTAACAGGGGGCCTCTGTACCTGTCCTCTGGTTTGCTTCTAGTATTTTTCAAAAATCTGAAAATAAAACTAAAAATATATACAATTTTAGAAAAACTATTTGATCTGTCTAAAACTCTATTTAAAAAATCACTTTCTAAAGTCAATACAAAAGTCAATGAAGGGACCGGCAATGTCTGCACTTCTGGAACCTCCACAGCTGTTGGGCAGGAATTATCCTTTAACGACGAAAAGTCATTCAAAAGGAAAGTGGGACCATCCCACCACAGTTTGCTATCTCGAAGAGTTTCAGGATCAACACCTCTAGAAATTATGTCAGCTGGATTTTCTTCTGAAATTACATGGTGCCATTGATGAGTCGAAGACAGTTCTTGAATAACTGCGACGCGATTCGCTACAAATGTTTTCAAAGTATGTGGTTCGTGTTGAATCCACGCAAGTACTATTGTCGAATCGGGCCACAAATGAACGCTATTCAGAGATATTTTTAACGATGATAGCACTCGGTTCACTAATTTTACTAGTAATACTGCTGCACAAAGTTCTAGTCTTGGAATTGTTGTACGCTTCAGAGGCGAGACTCTTGATTTGCCGCAGAGTAACTTCACTGAGACTTCCGATGATGTGCCAGTGGCTTTGACATAAACTACCGCTCCATAGGCCTTTTCGGAGGCGTCCGAAAATCCGTGTATTTCTAGCTCACAAATACTATCATTCAAAATATAGCGATCGGCATCAATACTTTCAACTACTTGGAGGTTTTTTACAAAATTTTTCCATTCTTGAGCTTCTTTAGCTGAGAGTGGCTCGTCCCAGTCAATCTTTAAAAGCCATAATTTTTGAATAAATATCCTTGCTCGAACTATAATTGGTCCTAAAAGTCCTAAAGGGTCGAATAATCTAGAAATATGAGATAATATTGATCTTTTAGTGCACTTTGATGAATATATTGAGGGAGAAACAAAAAATTTAAATTTATCAATTTTTGGATTCCAAATGAGACCTAGTGTCTTTACTGTTTCTCTTGATTGATCGAAATGATATTCTTGATCTTCGAACGGCACTGATTTTAACAGTTCTCTTTCGTTAGAGGACCATTTACAAAGTTTCATTCCACCAGCTTGTAACATTTGTATCAACTGGTTTTGTAACTCCTTAGCACTATTTAAATCATTGCTACCTGTGACTAAGTCATCCATGAAGAAATCAGAAAGAGTCACAGCTGAAGCAAGAGGAAGATTATCTTTCTCTTCTACTGCAAGTTGTCTCAAAGCTCTTACTGCTAGAAATGGAGCTGAGGCTGTGCCATATGTCACAGTTTTAAGTCTATATTCTTGAAAAGACTCTTCAGGAGAATTGCGCCAAACTATTCTTTGTAAATCTGAATCATTATTCATAACTAAAATTTGTCTATACATTTTAGAAATATCAGCTATCAGAGCATATTTATGTAATCTAAATCTTGATGTTATGTCGAAAATATCATCCTGCAACTTTGGGCCTACCATTAGTGTTTGATTTAGGGAAATGCCTGTTGATGTCTTAGCCGAGGCATCAAACACTACCCTCAATGCAGTTGTCGAACTATCCTTCAAAACAAAATGATGCGGAAGGTAGTTTGTTTTACCCAACACTTCATTTCTCTCGTAATGTGGAACAAGCTCCATATGACCTAATTTTAAATAAGCGTCCATGAATTCTTTATACATGGTTCTACAATTGGACAAGCGTTCTAATCGTTTTTCTGTACTTAGAAAGCGCTTAATAGCCATATCCTTTGAATATCCGAAAGATTTAGTACACTCTTTGAAAGGTAATTTTACACAAAATCTACCCGATACTCTAGTATAATGTTTTACAAAATGATCTTCACATTGAATTTCTTCCGGTGTTAAAGAACTAACTGAATTCACTTCTTCTTGTTCCCAAAATTTTTTAAAGTTTTCTTCAATATTTTCTGATGGCTTCAATAATCCACAGAATTGCGTGTTTACAGAACTAACTACTGTTCCACTAGATATATAACCGAACCAAGTTTCTTGCAATAAAATACCATGCGAAGGTAAACGAAATTGTCCTGACCTCAAAATTTCAAAAAAATACTCTGCTCCGATAAGCAAGTCAATTTTGGCTGGATTTGTGAATCCTTCATGTACCAGTTCAATATGCGACGGTAAATTCAAGTCATTTATGTTTATTGGGATATTCGTAATAATGTCTGTAATATTAGGTACAATTAAACATTCCATACTGGCAAAAAAATTCCTGTTCTTATTTGCAACTTCTATAACTACACTTTTATTTACAGTGACCGATGCATTATTTAATGTTGATACGGGAGCGTATATTCTTTCAGCTCTTAAACCCAATTTTTGAAAAAATCTATACGATAAAAATTGAGCACTTGATCCATTATCCAAAAGGCAAATGGCAGTAATAAATTCCCCTAACATATTTTTCACATAAACCCGTGCTGTTTGAAGAAGAATATTTTTCCTTTGAGAGATTAAACAGCTTGAAACTGCTTTAGCTTCGACTGCTAAATTATGTTGTGGTTTCTCATTTTCGTTTGGGATAAATAAATTTGATGACTCAATTGGCGAGTCAATTGGCGTGTCAATTGGCGCCACCGACAGGGTGTCTACACTTTCTCTATGAAGTAGGGTGTTGTGCTTAGCTTTGCATACATTGCACACGTACTTCGAATTGCAATTTACAACTTTATGTTGCGCACTGAAACAATTAATACACAAATTATGTTTTTTTACAAAGTCAAATCTTTGCAACGAATTTAGTTTTAAAAATGCAGAACACTTAAATATGTAATGATTAAGAGATTTACAGCAAGCACATACTTTATTGTATGATTTCACCATAAGTGATTTCGGTTTTTGGTATTTATCAAAAACTTTCAATTTTGAAGAGACACTACGTGATAAATTATCCAACATTTGGCCTCTTTTTTCCAAAAATGCAATTAAATCATCCAACTTCGGAACTTCCGTGGAAGTTATATTTAGCTCGTATTGCTTTCTTGATTCTTTATCGAGTTTAGCCAAAATTATATTTAATAACACAACATCAGATAATTTATTTCTTTCAAGACCCATTGTATTTAGTGCTCTTAAATTTTTGTTAACTATATCTATCAAACTTCGCAGTTCCTTAGAAGATTCATAAGTTATTTTATCAAATTCTAGTATTTGCTTAACATATACATCAACAAACACGCGTTCGTTTGAATATCTTTCATCTAAAGTTGCGAAAAGCGTTTTAAATGTATCATTAACAGTTTGTAAATTCTTGTCTTCGCCGACTAAAGCCGAATGTAAATACTGCAATTTTTGAGTTACATCTAAATGAGAATTATTGGTAATAATATTATCAAATTGCAGCTTAAAACAACTATATTCTTCTATTTTTCCCGAAAATTTAGGAATTACAATTTCGGGAAGTCGAATATTAACGCTATTATTTACATCTTTATTACCATTTGAAATAAATGAACTATTTTGACAGGTAATCAAACTATTAATTTTTACCTGTAATGCTTCGATGCGAAATTCCATATCCAAAAATTCTTCTTCAATATCCGATATACCTTCTTCGGGATCTACTTTCTCGAAAAACTGTATTCGAATGTAATCCAAACTTGATTGATACTTCAATAAATTTTCTAATTTTATTTTTAACTCAGCAGCTAAAATATCCGATGGGGTTTTTACCTCCTTTTCTTTTAAGTATGTCTCTATTTTAATAATCTGAGCCTTCAATGTCGATTTTTGTCGATTTAGCACAATGAGTGCCATTTTTTCTCCGGCTCGACGGACCAACTGTATGAGCCAAATGTCATACGTTGCACTGGTCCCAAATTTGTTGCATTCGAATGGACTGTAGACTAATTATATTAAAACCATTGTCGACTATAAGACACACGAATTAATAACAATTTTATTTACTTAAGCGAATTAACTACAATACTAATGTATGAACAAAATCAATACATGAAACCTCGACGATACGATGTGCGAGCGAAACAAACTTTTTTATGGAACAAACGATTTCAAACAAATTCTAATATCTTTAAGTTTACGATGCCAACATAAGAAATAAAAACTATGATACCTATATTTGTATTCTTTCAAGGGCGCGTTTGGCGATTGCCAACATAGCCATTGGCGTTAACAACGATGAAAATTTCTGAAGTGATCCTGAATAAATATCTGTTCGACCTAATAATTGGCTCGATATCTTTTTCTTCTTCGATTAAATTTGGTTCCCGGATTGCAGAAGACGATGGCACCGCCTGTGGTTATTGTTGTCACCTATAGAAAAAATCACTATACAACGACGTTACCGGCTGACTTATCTACTGAAGCTATTTAGGCATCCAGATACGATATCACATTTTATAGAAACGCGGTTATCATCATCGAAGAGAAATTTTTTGCTTGTTCCTAGCTCCACGAACTTTCTTAACTGGGTTCATCGGTGTTTTCTACAACATCTACTTTCGGCCATATTCTTCCCGTACGAACAGTTCGTCATCGAGATAGACATAGTGCCGTGCCGTTTCCTCTTCCACCGAAATAGTGCTTTTGAACAATTTACCTTGGTGGTAATAATAGTGATTTTCCATTTTCTCTCTACAAACTGTGATGCCGCCGCTTCATTTTCCTACCACGAACTAAGGTGTAATTCTACAATACAAATATAGTACCGCTCCTTCATTCTATCTACAGACATGGTACTGTTCCTATATTCACTTTATAGACATTGGCCTTATTCTCCATCATAAACCGCATCGTCTAAATAAATTCTAACGTATGTTTTTAAGCACATTACTAGGGACACACTTAGGACGATTCTAATACACACTACTTAGGACGATTCAGATAAATTTCTATATGTCCATTTCAGATAATGAAAATGAGTTGTTATTTTCATAAAGTTTATTCAGTAAGATATTAAATGATCTCTGGGTAATTGTACATTTGGAAAAGTTCATACGAAGATCTCATTGCCAATTCTGCCTACAAGTGTTGACATTTCTTCTGATTCAATAGCCAACATTTGATTGCTTTTATCCAATTTAATAAATTTTTTTTGGCTTTCTTTTCCTTCAATTTCTCCCCTTCCATCCTTGTCATCTGAAGTATCATTTGTAATGGATTTTTCTCTTCTTACATTTTATTTTCTTCTTCTCAAGATTTCTACCTTCTCACTGTTTGACTTTTAGTTCAACTTGTGCAGCAACATCCACTGGAATCATTTCACCTAAAGCATTTCTTGCAATATTTTCTTCATCAGTTACCTGATCAGGATTGGGGGTCAAACAGATAAAGCTTCACACGACTGTAAAATGACAGATTCACACGACTGTAAAATGAAAAAATTTACAAGTTGTCCATCTGAAGAAAAAAAAAATCGCAGTATACTTTGTACCGTTAAGATACAAATAAAAAAAATGATTTGTATATATTTTAATATCACGTTGAGAAAAAAAATTATAATTGAAGGTTACCAAAATGGGAGATTTGACGCTTAATGGGTAAACTATATTTTAATTGCTATTTAAGCTTTACATATTATACAAAATGCCAGTTTAGCTAATAATCAAATTTTAACTTTTTGCATACTGCATAACGTAAAATGCCTCGAGAAGGGAAAATGATTTTGTATTTTTTATATACAAACCTTATTTATATTTACTACACATAGATGGCACCACTGAAACCCCCTCCAAAATGCTCCATAAAAATGTTGCATATATTAAAATTATTTTTATGTTATGTATATATATATATATATATATATATATATATATATACACTGCCCTCCAAAAGTTAAGGTACAACAAGTTTTTCGAAGCTCACCATTAAAATAAAGGCAGTAACAATAAAATTCATACTGTCTATGAATGATAGTATCGACCTTTAAGAAAACTTAGGCAAAAAAAAACCTTGGTCGCCACTTTTCTTTTAAAGAATTGTGACTTATATAAGAATAAGAGAAAATGTGGAAAAATCAAACTTTCCGACTTTGTGTGTAAGTATTGTGCATGATTGCTGATTTTCAATTTTTGTTTGCAGTTTCAATGAGAATGAAGAGTCTACCAATGTCTCGGAGAAGTCGTTTGCCCGATTCATTAAAGTGGCGGACGATCGGATGAATGGAAATGGTATTGTCACAAGCTGATGCTGCTAGACGTCTCAATGTGTCTACAAGTGTGGTCCAACGACTGTGGAATCAGTTTACATCAGAAGATTCTATGTCTAGAAGACATGTTCCAGGCTGACTACGAGTTATAACACCTGCGGGAGACCTTTCTAGTTCTTTCGGCCCAAAGATAGAGAAGCATTACTGTGTTTGAGGTTGTTTCAGATCATTTTATTGCTTCAGGGATAAGAATATCCGCTACTACGGTGCAAAAACGCTTTCACAATTGTTGTCTCTATGCAAGACGACCAGTTGTGTGTGTCCCACTTAACCGACGACAGAGAAGTGCCCGCTTATTCTGGTCAAGAGAATACGTGTCCTGGACCAAACAGCAATGGGGTTCTGTACTGTTCCCAGATGAGTCCAGGTTCACACTAGAGAACGATTCAGGGCGTCTGCTGATCTGGAGGGAACAAGGCATCAGATACAACCAATCCAACATTGTTGAAAGACACAGTTTCAGAGGTGGTGGAATCGTGGTTTGTGCAGGAATCTCTTTCGGTGGTCACACTGACATGTATGTGCTCCATAGAGGAACTCTAACTGGTGTATGATATCGGGACGAGATCCTTGATCAATATGTCCGCCAATATGCCACTGTTATTGGAAAGGAATTGATTCTAATGGATGATAATGGAAGACCTCACCGATGTTTGCTTGTAGAGGATTATCGTGAGGGTCACGGTTTGGAGCTAATGGAATAGCCTGCTCGATCTCCAGACCTGAATCCGTTAGAGCATGTTTGGGACTACCTTGTAAGACACGTTGCTGCTTTAATTCCTCCTCCAAGGTCATTACATGAGCTGGAAAAAGGTTTACTCCGTGTCTTGTCTTCGATTCCCATTTCAGTGTCCAACAACTTAATTGGTAAGATGAAAAGTTGGTGCCGACAATGCATTATAGCTAGGGGTGAACACATTCCTTATTAGAAACCAATTTTTTAATGTTTCAATGACATTTTTCCACTTAAAACTATGATTTACTGTTTTCTTCAATAATGGAGTTTTCTTCCAAGAGTGCTTTTTTGCTGTAACTTATGTAACTTATGCAAATTGTGTAAATTTGTTTGTCGCATTTAATAAAGAACCGATTAGTGCACATTTCGTCAAAATTTCTTGTTTTCTCTGTTCATTCACTTTTAAATTAGACAAAATAAACATTCTGTACCTTAACTTTTGGAGGGCAGTGCATATATATATATATACACACACACACACAGACATATATATATATATATATATATATATATATATATATATATATATATTATATATATATATATATATATATGTATATATATATATATAAATATAAATGGTATATATATGTATATATAATATATATGTATATATATATATATGTATATATATATATATGTATATATATATATATATATATATATAATATATATATATATATATATATATACGGGGAGAAAGAGAAAACAGGTATTAAGAATTTGAGAAAGTTTCCACAGAATACCGAAAGTTATTATTGAAACTATAAAATAAAAATTTTGGAAGATTTTGCAACATTTTCGAGACGTTGATCAGTCAACTCACTTTATATTATTTTGTTATGCAGATGGACGCAGATGGCTCAGTCATTACTGCTAAACATCCAGTCGAAATGCATGTTGAGCAAATATTAAATCCATCCGTTTAATGGTTGAATTTTCTGAAAGCTTAAAAACAAACAGTATTTTATTTATCGCATTGTTATTCATTTTATAATTTTCTGTATAATAATGAAAGAAGAATGAAATAATTTTTTGCATAAGAGGAAGGAGAATTCAGTGCAAATTTTTAATATTACAAAAAAATTTAAATTAGCCAGTTTCATAATTTTAACATAGAAAATATCAATCATAGTTAATGTAACCATCTGTTTTAATATCTGTACTAACAATCACGTTCTGTAGAGTCGAAGAGTCATGCAAAATTAATTGTAGTTTCTCCATTGATAATTTTGCTCTCTTTAAATTCTCAAGAAAAATTAAGATGCGATGCTCAGATTTTTAAAATATTATTCAAATTAAAAAAAGCTTTTTTTTACGAATTCCCCCTTAAATATAATTTGGTTCAGACATCTAATACTCAAAATATCTCCCTCCTGTAAATGCAGCATGAGCCGGATAAACTTTCTTTATTTCCAAGATCAAAAGTAATAACCTATCAGGCGTGTTCATTTTTTATTTTGAGTGCTGTGATTTGTAGAAATATTTATCTTGATTTTATTTATGGATAACCCTGGCGCTGTCGGAAGCTTTTAGGAGAAGAACGCTTTTCAGTAATTTAATTGGTCAACCTGTCTTTCGCACATGATGTTCGGAGGCAGTTTTCTTCAGCAGTTCTTTCACCTGATTTATTGAAAGACAAATCATAGAGAAAAAGCTCTTGTTCCAGGTAAATAAAATACTGCATAAGAAAAAATGTTGGTGCTGGGTCCATAGATTTTCAATTTTAGAGAAGAAAAATCTATTACGCTTTTTTATTATTATTAATATCGTAACCGAATTACAAAGTGCAAATGACTGTGATTTTTAGAATAAATTTAAAGTTGTTTTACTTATATTGTCTTTGAAAAAAATCCTTTATTGCAAACGTGAATTAAATAATTACGGTCAAATTTCTTTCTAAATGCGAAAGAGCTCGTTTGTTTAAAAATATTTTCTTTCTTGTTTATGAAAAGGGGGGGGGGGGACTTTTATACATTTGTCACTTTGCAATTCAGTCTTGTTTATATTTAACAATTCACAACACGTTTTTAAGTCTTAAAAGGAAAATATAGTGTTTTAGATTTTAAAAATTCAAAGGAAAACATTTATTTTTTACGTATATGTATATTTGTTGTTAGTATAAATTGCAAAAATTAAACTTTATGTATGTTTTTTAGTTTGTTATTTGGTTAAATATCCAGAGAGGTTTTTTTTTAATAGATTAATTAATTGCAGTATGAGATACAATTGAAAGCTTTGAATGCCGATTTTTGTTTTATTGTAGACAATATTCGAGTATGTTTTTTTTATATCTGTTTATATATGTCATATTTTGTTTACATATGCCATTATATGTTTTGTTGTAGACTATATTTGAGTTAAAATTCCAAAACCCTAATATTCAAGAAGTCAACCACTTGTACCTCTTATTAATAAATGTGAACATTAAAAAATAAATATTATTAAGTGTTGTGAGGTAAGTCAATAAAAATAACAATTCTCTTTCAGATCTTCAGAATAATTCTATCGGTGGACTACAGACGTCCAGGTTTGGCAACTCAGGTTTGCCCTCCGATTTATGAATGAAAAAGAGTATGTTTAACAGAGAATATTAAACGCATGAAACAATACAGCATTTTTTTAAAATTTCCCTTAGGAAATGAAAATGATATTAAAATTAATAATGTATTGGCATAATTGACAACAGCGTATTTTAACCCCTTCCTTCTCGCTCCCGTCAAAATCACGGGGTGAGGTTTCACCTTCTATTTCTCGTGCCCATGATATTTCTGGGCTGAAGTGTTTAAAAGTAAAGCCCCAAAAAGATTAAAATAATCCAATTCATTTACCCTGAAATTTTTTATTTCTTATTTTACATACCAGATGGCAGCACCAGATTATTTGTAATGTAATTGGAGATGGGTGTTTTAAAAACTAGATGTGGCAGATCAAGAAATAAATGGGATCCTCCGGAAAAAACAGGCAATTTTATTACCGTTTTCTTGAAAAGTGTGCGATCGTTAAGGGGTTAAATAATTCAATACTATCAATTAATCAACAGCAAGGATTTACTTTAGTACCCATAAAGTTTAAGTGGTAGGTCCCTGTCTAATTAGATCTCGTGAAGCAAAAGCTGACCGCATTGCTCTCAACCAACCTAGTACACAATTCAACAATTATATTCAAACTATTTATTAATATATTAAATAGGAGAGTGATAAATATAGCTTATGCTCTTGAGTTAGATTATAGATTTCAAAAACAGAAAAAGCAAAATTAAAGACTTTCCCTCCTCCGCATTCATATCCGAAAATGAACAAAGGGTGGATAGTTGGTATACAGTGCATGCAAAAGTTAGCGAAGACACTGGAGGGCGACAAATTGTACTTAGTGTGGAAAAAATGTACTTAATTATCTAACCTTTATGTTAAACGGTGTTTCGGTAGAGTCTATATATATGTGAAGTGTTTTGAAAGGCTGCCCTTACCTCGACAGTATGCTTGTTGTTTTTTTAATTGTGATTTTGGTTATGTTTCTTCTAAACTGAAAGCCTTGTATTACAGCTTCAAAAAAAACGCAAACGAAGTTTAAAAATGAATTTGAGATGGTTTATTAATAACTACGTTTTCTTAATTCAGACTTTGCACACTTCACAATATCATCTATGGAAAATTAATCAATGGAAAATCGGTAATCAATGGAAAATTTATCAATGGAAAATTAAACATATGAGACAAACATTTTTTGCCATGGGCTATAAAATGTAAGGAAATGCATGTGATGTATTTGAAATAACACTTCCTCCCCTGCAATGTATTTAAAAGAATGCATTTTCCTTGCGGGAGGGATTACCAAGTAACTATTCATCTTTTTCACCTGAAACTTACATATATTATCTTTACACTATGAAATACGATGCAGCTAAGTAAATTGTTATACTTTCCATCTCTCTTTCTGCCCTAGCTGATCCATCCTCAAGAAGTTCGTATTATGAAATATATTATGGATCTCTCATTTAAGACTAATAAATTCCAGAGATTGTAGTGGCACTACATTGTTAGTATTAGTACTCAAGAGTTGTTGTTTTTACTTAACAGTTATTTGCCAGAATTATAATTAACGAAGAAAGTTTATGATTATGGCTTTGAATAAATATACATGGTAAAAATCTATTGTCGTGATGATTGTTCTAACTATCGAATAACGATTTCTTTTTTTCATCACTCCATAAGTTTTTTCTAACTATCTTAAATTTACCTCTTCCTGATTTTGACTTGAGACCTGAGATTATTGTAGATCCCGAACAACAATCAGTTTCTAGCTCAATTTCCAACTCATCATTTAGTCCTACCATACCTGCATCTTCTAATGTAATTATTCCTCCACCATCTAATACAAATACATACAATCTGCGTTCATCAGTAGGAAATTCCAGTACTGCTAGTCATGGGTATAATTTACGTCCCAGGGACAGCAACGGTTTTGTGATATATAATTAGTAATTACATTTATTGTTTCCCTAGTTGTTTTGTCTTTCTTTTTTATGTTAATGATACCACACTGACGCTGGGTGTCAGACTATATCATTTTGTGTTCTTGTGCATTTAAATGGTTTTGAGGGTGTAATCTACCTTGCTTCTTTACATTCTATTGAACATTGAGATGTGTGTACTTTGGATTTATATATATGTATTCTTTTCTTGTGACAATAAGAGCAGTTTTGCTTTTTTTTAAAATGGTGGATGCACACAAGTCTTATTTTATGATGTCTTTCTATTTTGTTGGTTCGTCCCTGTATCACCTGCAATTCTTTTTTATGATTAATGTAGGAAAGCTTCATGAACTTTTCTGATAATGCTTTACTATGTGTGAAAAGTCAAGAGTATTCAGAATTTAGTGCATTTTACAAACATAGTGACCGTTTGAAAGCTCCAGTGCCTTACTTTTCCAATTCCTTTAATTCATATTGGAATGCATTAAAAAACCTCATGTTCTATACTCGGGGATAGCAAAGTGGATAATGGACATGCTAGCTGTCTGTCTTCCTCGGTTGCTGGTATGGAGATACTGTCCCATTTGAAAATATGTTATCTATCTGGGCTGTTGTTTAGTCTTTCTAGTATACTTTGTTCATGGTGTCAGTCATCCCCATATCCTAGGTACTCCCTTTGTCAAAATTTTTCATTCACTAAAAATCGGTTATCAATGATTGTGAAATATTGCCATTCTAGTTTTGCATGTATGGAGTTTTGCATTGGTCACTCCTTGAGTTCCAACGTTTACTCAATTTGCACATATCTACCTGTTGTTTGATGTTCCACTACGCAGGTCATCTAAAATCTTTCTGTTTAAAAATGCTCTATGTTAAAATAACATTTTAATCTAAACTTTATGTGCAAATTTGCAGAGTACGGTCCTACATATCAACCAAATACTATTGTATATGATTTTATGTCAATTATTGCTGGAATGATTATATTATTTTGCGTGTGAAATGCTTAAAATTTTTGTAATGCCAAAGTGTGATGCCATCATGCATTGAGAATTATATACCTTGCCAAAGGACACATCAGGTGGATCGTAACTAGTTATCGGACATTGTTAATTCTACAGTACTTATTCTTTTTTGTTTGCGACTTTTGTGCATCACTTAGGGATATACATACATTAAGCTCTCTGGTCATTTTGTCACACGATTTACTCACATGTTGCCTAATCTTATTATTATATGAAAAATGTGTTCCGAGTGTTATAAGTTTTCGTAATGTTTTTTTATATACAGTGAGTTCGCATTTGTTTTTTGTTTTTCTGTTTGTTTGTTTTCGCCTTTTTTTTGTGTTTACTTGGAGTGCGTAAGCCTCCAGTTTCCCGTATTTCCCTTTTTGGGGTAGTACCAGTTGTCTTTCATTACCAAACGATCTTGTATTCAACATTTAAATGCATTACGTTTTCATCATCGTCCTATAATTGTTTGTTGACTGACTTGGTTCCTTGTACATGAGTTAATTATTATTGTTACATAAGAATGTAAAAAAATTTATTTCATAAAACTTTTTCCCCGTAGAGGAAGGATATTCTGTCGTGATGATTGTTCTAACTATCGAATAACGATTTCTTTTTTTTCATCACTCCATAAGTTTTATCTATCTAAACCAAATGATTGTAATATCATAGTAATTTATCGTCATCTCACTTAAAGCTAACTCTATATTAATCAATAGTTAATCATAATCTTTTCACATAATTTTCTAATAGTTTAATTATTTTTTACGGTCCCCCTTTGTTTGACTAAAGGGCGAATCCACCATTTTGTTCAAACTGCCCGCCATGTTTTTTTGGGGGGAAGGAGTTGAGGAAGAATTGCCGGACTTAGGCTTGAATGACAGCTTCCTGGTCCAATGAAAGACGGAGACGCAAGGAAAAACTAGGAAGCCGGACAGGTTTTTGAGGGTAGTCGCTGGAGTATCCGTGGGGTGAGAGAGCGAGTAGGTCAGAGGTTCTTCACTCACGGTGACGTGCTGGAAAATTCTAAGATACACCGAGGGATTATGAGCTTGAAAACAACCTCCGTACAGACGCGTTCCAGTTAGTAGACATCGTGTCTCCTTTCTATTCCCCTGTTTACCCGTGATGATTCTCCGTTTTTCCACCGACGAGACGTGTACCCGTGAGAATCAGAATTTTTGATCCAGGATTCGCCATTTTTCCCACGACATAGGAGTACAGTACCTGACGGAAGCCTGGAACGCTACAATTTCGGCCTTTCAACCAATCTCCTTCACAGCGTGGATTTTGTGAATCGGGTGATATTCTTATCCCTCTTTTTTATTATAATTACTTTTCCTATTTATTTTATTACGCCAAGGAGAAGCCTTTCCTCTAGGGTAATTCAGATAATGATTGTAATATTTATTATTTTTCATATTATGTGCATTGTATTGTCAGGAAGTTTATGATTATTATTTTTGATAATCCACTGTCGTATTTCTCGTCTAAAAGTTATTTTTTAGGGCGTGTTTTAGTTGGGGTAGTACATTAGTTATTTTAGAAAGGTTGTATTTGGGTGCGTTGTGTTTAAATTATTTGTTAATAACCGAAAGTTCTGGACGTAGTTAGCAATAACGAACAAGTAAACTGAAAACCATTGATAACAAGTAAAACAGAAAACTAAATAAATTTAAATTATACTTGATTTATTTACAATTTGCACATTTGTACATATTATCTTAATGATAATTTTCGTAAACACACACACCTAGCCATACACAAAATCAGTTTCTCGTCCTTTAATATAAAATTTCAAAGATTACTTTTCAAAGGAAACAAGGGAGCACACTATAATTATCCAAAACGTAGAATACCAATTAAATCTCCTATTAACTATCTCTACACTTATTCGTAAACCAATAGCCAAATCAAATAGAAACACCAACCAAAAGAAAAGGACTGATCTAAACAAATGAAATATCGTGTCTCACTCGTTGAATTGCGTTCCGGTATATTTGTAGGTCGACTTCAGTGGATATGCCGGAGGATTCTCTTGCTTCTATGTCGTTGAGCTTGCTGCTACCTTCTATCATCACACGCACACACAAAATATTTTATTTCACAATTATATTTGGGGAGCTCAAATTTCGACCCAACGTCGTAGAACACAATAGGAACCGCAGTTCTACCCTATACACAAAATCTTATGAGGTAACGGGGAACTGTAGCTCGACCCGATACGCCAAACTCAAGAAAGAAAACGGGGAATCGAAATTGGATCCGACTCCACCACAATCAGGAGTCTCTCCTTGAGGGATCTGAGAGCTTGCTATTTTAGAGAGAGGGGGAGAGAGCTTTTCTTAAATTTTTCAAACTCCCCAATTTATATCACTTCAAAACCCATTCTTCTTTCTTGACTCCTCCTTCTAATTTACTTTTCAACCATTCCCGATACTGCCAAAATTTCATTTGCCTACATCACTTCAACATTCTTTAATTGGCCGCCCCTGCTTCACACATCGAAACCGCACGCAAAACCTCCCAAGTTGCTTGTGGTTTTCTCACGCCGCTGTCGTAAATACTAATACAAAGCTCTTTGTCGTATAACGTCACTTTTGGAGACAGCCTCGCTTATCTGCGTCTAGCGATCTAACTTTCCAAGCTGACCGCTTCGCTCTTCCACATCAAAACACCGGACCGCTTCGCTCTTTAATTAGCATGCTGCCTCTAGCCGTTGCTTCCAATTTTAACCATTTGAATGTAATGATGAAAGCCTTTGAATTGACTTATTCTTTTAATATTTTTATGATAGCTTCACCTATTCGAAGGCATCCACTGTAAATTCTGCAGACTAGAGTTTCCTGCAATTCTTTCCTTTGCTTGTAAGATGAATTTCCTTTTGGCCAGGTCTTACCTTGTTTTTATAAATGTTCGTAGGATAGATGATTAATTTTTTTTATTATTTGATGTGTATTGAATTTTTATTAAATGTATGTATTTGTAATTGATAGTGTCTGTCCTATTAATTCACACAGTGGACATATATTGAGCAGAGGCAACCAAGGCTACTTTACTTGTTTCTATACTTGTTTCTTTTGAACCTGGGTTTGTGAAAAAATTATAGGGGAGAATAAGCATTGATATATGTAAGTCTCTTTGTGTTCCCCACGACATTATCCATTCATTATATCTGTTAGATATATCAGCTTTATGTTTGATGAAGGTTTGACGATCAGTTTTAATGTTTGACCATGCCCTAAAAAAATGCAAAGTTTTGCTTTTTACAATTCTTTAGTTAAAAAGATCTTTGAAGTAAAACTTTACATCATTTGTAACGAAAAATTTTCAAATATTTGAATGGAAATATAGGTAGCGAAAAATAGTCTTAAAAGTTCACAATATATTCTGAAAAGCTTAGCAATTATTATTATTATTTGCCGGATGATGGCCGATTGATTAGGGCTCTGGCATTCGGTACCTGAATCCGTGGGTTCTAGTTTAATTCCTTTTATGGATGCTTGTAGCTGTTAGGAATCGGTTTTAAGAAGTATAGTCGAACCCGCTTAATGGAATATCGGTTAAAAGAATATCCCGTTTAATGTAATAAATTTTCAATGTACCAAACCGTAGTAATTTGTTTCTCTGTTAAATTTCCCAGTTAATAGAATATCATGTTTTGAAGCTATCCCGCTTTAAGGAATAATTTTTAGCCATGACGAAATTTTTTAATCGATGTTTTTTAATTTCCCACACTTCTTTTCAGAATTTTTTTCTGTAAAGTACAATAATGAATGTGCAGTAACTGATTGTCTTTCAAAGAAATTTTGTCACTTGCAGAAAATGTGCAATCGCAGGAAAGGGCGATTTCTTGGATTTGAAGGGCAATTCACTGTTGTTGTTTTCTTTTGTCCCCTCCGTATTGCCCTGCCACTCAGCCGTCGTTTTCCTATTCAGAGATTGAACAATAAGCTTCACCCCCAAATGAGAGCTAGAGTGTGGGGGAGGGTGTGTGTCAAGGAAGTGTGAAACATCAAAAGGTCCTTATCTTGAAGGGGACGGGAATTACCAGCTGTAACCAATCTCTTCGGAGAAGCGCCACATTTAACTTGGGAGTCTCTAGCCTTGAACATTTAACTGTACATTTTCTGCAGAGATTAGTTCGACAGTTCGCTTTCGTGAAATCAGTGTCTCTTCGCCTTCGTGAAGTCAGTGTTTCTTTGCTTTCGTGAAATCAGTGTCTCTTCGCTTTCATGAATTCAGTCATCTCTCTTGTGCTTTACTGCAATATCTTCGAGACGAAAAGATCTTACTTTAAAAGAAAAAGTAAAAGTTATTGAGTTTGCAAAAGTAAATATGTGTACGCAATTAGAACTCTAAACAGAGTTTGAGATATAACAAACTCAAGTTTCGAAATTGTTAAAAAATTAAGAAAAAGTCTTGAACGACTGGAAATGCAACAAAACTCTTAATCAAACACAAAAACATATTGCGAAATAATCTGAAGTTGAAGATGCTCTTCTTCAGTGGTTTGTTGAAAAACGAGCTTGTAATGTTCCTGTTAGTGGATTATTATTGAATCAGAAAGCTGCAGATTTAGCACAACAGTTAAATATAACGGATTTTAAAGCTACAAATGGTTGGTTGTGCAGATGGAAAGAAAGAAATGAAATTTCTTTCAAAAAATTCACGGTGAAGCAATTGATGATGATGAAGCCTCTGCCAGTTCTTGGAAAAATGTAGTATTACCTGCTTTATTACAAGACTACAGATCTTCTTGTACCTACAACTGTGACGAAGCAGTATTTTATTATAGAGTAATGCCTGATGGAACTTTGTGCTTAAAAGGCGAAAGTTGTTGGAGGAAAATTCCCGAAAGACAGTTTTATGCTGTAGAACAGTAATGCTGACGACAGTCATAAAATGCCTCTTTTTGTAATCGAGAAATCTAAAAACCCACAATGTTTAGAGGTGTAAAATCTCTTCCAGTTAAATGTGAAGTGAATTCAAAGTCTTGGATGACTGCTAATTTCTTTCAAAACTGGTTAGTGTCATTTGAAAATGAGATGAATAAGATGAAAAGAAAAGGTATCTTTTTTATCGATAATTTTGAAGCCCATAAAGTCGAAGTAAGACTAGAAATATATCACTTCATTTTTTTGCCTCTGAATACTACAGCTATTTTACAGCCAATGGACCAGGGAATTAAATCACTTTTTAAGAGGAATTATAGAAAAGAAGTTGAAAAGATCATAACCTGCGTATATGATACTAGTGGATTTTCTATCAATGGTTCAACTAGTAAAATTATTAGAAACGTTTCAATTCTTACAGCTGTTCATATGATGAACAAATCATGAAATAATATTTCCTCTGAAGCAATAAAAGTTTTTTTCGTAAAATGTAAATTTTCAACAGACATAACAAGCGATGAATTAAATGATGAATCAATAACAAACGCAAATGATTTACCACTAGAACGAGTGACAGAAGAAAATTTTTCTAATTTTGCAAACTTCGACAATGACTTGGTAGAATGTGGTGAAATTTTCAGACCCTCAACTTGATCAAAACGAAGTCGATGAAGATGAATTTGATGAAGATTGTACCGTTAAAAAGATTCCGTCACATGTTGAAGTTAATTACGCTTGTGATATTATAAGACGTTTCTTGGAAACGAAGCCAAATGCTGACTCTCATTTATTTTATAAACTAGAAAATGAAATAACAGATTTGCTGCATTCACATAACAGTAAACAGTCTAAAATATCCGACTTCTTTAGCAACAAATAAGTAAGTAACATTGCAATTATTTTCCAAAAATTAAGGGAAATATGTATATTCTACAATAAAATTAGATCATTTTTCATCAAATTTCTAAATTTTAATGTGTTTAAAGTGTTTCTTACTTTTAATAAATAAATTATTTGTTAATTATAATAGTTTAAATATGCCTATGGTTTAGGTAATTTTTAATATTTTCTTGGTTTAACTGTAACTTGAAACATTGTGGGCGTATCAATGTGATCCCGGATAATGGAATATCCTGGTTATTAGAATAATTTTTCGTGGCATTCCATTGACTATTCCATTAAGTGGGCTCGTATGTAATTCCTGGCTAATTAGCACTCTTGTAACAAACAATCACCGTATCGCTCCAAACCAAACCTTAGCAATTAATTTTAACGTACATCTCTACTGTTTAATAATTTTTTTCCTCGAATAGGGCTGGAAATTGAAGCCATCTATTTACCAAACGGGAAGGCTGAGCTGTTATACACAACGAATTTTCTGTATAACCTTTAAAGCTTTGTGTAGGATTTTATTTTACCGTTGATCACATAATTGCTTAAGAGTATTACATAATACGAAGGCCAATAACCAAAAACCTAATGTGTTCCCGGTACATCCCCATACATCCCCATAATAATTTCCCGGTACATCACTATACAAAGTACAATGAGGTGTTTCTTTTTCTCCTTCTTAAACCTTAACATTATTTCCCGATATTTTTATTTTTTGTTTCTATCATGCATTTCAGATTTTATTGTGATTTCCTTTCATACGATTTTATTCGGCGAGAGTAAATTTGTGGCAAACCAATGAAATATTGAGGAACTATAGTTTTATTTCGAGCGTGTAGAAAACTCCTTATATTGCGAATATCATGAAAGGGGATATACAGTAGAGACTTTCACAACAAAACGTGACATAGATATACTTCCGTTGAAATGTAGGTCTTAAGTTGTCATTGCTCTTATTTCAAAGCGGATATAACTCTTAAGATTTTATAAAACAATATAAAAAGTATTTTACAGCGCAATCCATTCGCTTAGACATTGTACTTTTAAAGTTAATTCAAGACGGAGCAGCTCTAAGGGAGTTAAATTGAACCGTCATTTAGGAATCTAACCAAGGTTTTAGTAAGCCCTTTGTTAAAATAAATTTAGAAAACTGGTATAAAGTAGTTAGTTAGACAGTCTAAAAATGCCCTCAGAGTCTTTTGTTCAAATTTCAACCTTGACGAGGCTTTTCATGAATACATTTAAATAATTTTCAGAGATAATGTGAGTTTTTATCTCACATCACATAGTTGCTCTGAGTTTAAATTGGAACGGGATCGAGTAAATTTAAATAGAAGAAAAACTAGAGGAGAATATTTTGTTTACGTAAAATATATTCGATTACTAGGTTTTTAGATTAACTGAGTTAAAAAAATTAATTCCAATAAAATGTACAATAAGTAAATTAAGTAATTCTATTCCAGCAAAAGCTTGAAAAGTACCTTATATACGAAATTACCTATTATGCGAAATATTTTCAGATAGTTTCTAACTTGAGTTATTTACATACGTTTTAGATTTTTTTAGCATCTTTCCAGAAATCATTGATATAAGGTTTCCAATACAAGATATTCTAATCTGTATTGCCAATAAATTTAAAAAAAAAAAAAAATAGAATTTTTTATTGTGAGTCTTGGAATCAAATAACCAGTAGCTACATACTATTTTAGATCTTGTAATTAGATAAGTTAACAGCTCCAATATTTTCAGAACATTTTTGTCGTTTACAGCAAAACACTTCCATCAATAAATGCATAATATATGATAATATTTTGACCCTGTGTTGTTAGATAGTCTCCAGTTTCTATGAGTTTAAAGTGGCAGGAATGCAATGAAAGTTGAACGGATGAGAAACTTTGCTTTTGTGAAATATACTCCTATAATCTTATCCTAATTGTGTTAAAAAAGTTAAATGCATTAAATTATGCAATAAGCAAAGTTTATTTCGACTAAAACATTTAGCTGCTACGATGAGACACTTGCATGCACTTTTTCCTTTACCTCAAAATTGAAAAATAATTTTTGTTGTTATAATATATAATTTAGATCATTTGCACATTAATTTTTTTCCTCTGTTCTACTGAGATCCATAATACGAATTTTCTTATACATTCAGATATATTACTCTATGATATCATTTCTTACGGGTTAACTAAAAAAATATATAATTTTCAGATGGATATTATAAAATGTATTTAGAGGTTTAGATTTGTTATTCCATATTTTTTTAATCATGTAGTTTAATTGTTTGACTGATTCAATGGTTTTCTTTATAGTTTTGTCAAACTTTTACCTTTAATTTTAAGCAATGTATAGCTTCAAACAGCAATGTCCAGCCTTAGATGACTCGGGAAGCACACTTAAAAAATGTTTATTACCATTTAGTGTAAAAAAATTGAGCAACAAAAGTACAAAAGTTTTCAGTTGACCATATAGCCTTTTCTCAGATTTTATTGCCAAACTTTATTTCGGTATTTAAAAAAGTAGTTTACATTTAATATTTTCAAGCGAACAGTTGGGTCTTGTGAAAATTTCTCATCGGTGATTCGTAGGTCACTTCTATTACTGAAGCAGTAATCTTGTGAGTATCTGGAGAATTATTAAATCTATCTACGGATTTGAAATTCATTTTAAATAGTATTCTAAATGGAAAAAACTTGCCTCCCTGATGAACTTTAATACAGAGAGGATACGTTAAAACAAGTAAGCGATGGTACGTACTCCGGTAATGTTCGTTATTAAAATTAATTGATATAAATAAAAGCAATAAATGATTCATTAGAAATAAACTTTAGTTCCCTTCTTGCATTGAGTACCTACCCACTGTGGTTTATACGCAAAGGAAGAGTCAATTTCCTTTCAAAGAAGGGCAATAATACAATTCAAAAGCCCGCCAGACGTTTGTCTCTTCATACAGCTAAATGGTCCACCAACTATTCAAGGCCAACAGAAATTTGCAGTTGACTTGTGCTGTTGAGAACAAAAGTTGGGACTGTATTCCTTCCTCCAATTCTTGTGTTTCGGATTTTCCTAGATGTGTGGCAGTAGCTGAGTTCCGTCTTCGTTGCAATCAGATGGCAACGAAAACTACCAGGACACAGAGGTCTTCGTTGCCACCTGATTTCTTTTCATATTGGGAATCCTTATTTTACTCTGTGGGAATTAAGCCAACCTATGATCGCAGATCACATAGAAACGTGTAGTGCGCTTAGCTTTTTTAGTAATAGAGTTCAGAAATATTGTTATGCTCTTTCTTTAAGCACCTAAAATAAAAAAACTCGGTAATTGTATAAATTAGTAGAAAAATACTTTAGGTTCGGATCAGACACTAAGCTGTATATTTGGTTATTATGACATAACGTAATAATTAATGACACTTTTTGAGTACTCAGTAAAATGTTGAAACCGAAATAGAAATTACAAGACAAATTATTTTTTTATTCAGTATTCTCATATAAAGCATGAATTAATGGTTAATTTAACTTAAGTTATCAAACATCATAAGTTAGATTTTCTTTTCACAAATGTGAAAAGTTCCAGATTTCTAGCTTCTTTAAGTCGTATAACTTCTATCAGTAGTATAACTTCTATAATATCATGTACAAAACTTGGACATTAGTTAAAACTTTCAATTAATTTTCTGAAATTAAATAATTAAAGATTTTACAAATTCTTAGAAGAATTATGAAAAATAATTTTATTTTACATATACAATGAAAAATATGTAATTTGTAAATTATATTAGTGGTTTTCTGCAAAGCAGTTCGTGAAATCAGTATTTGAAATTAGATTTTTATTACTTATTGCATAAAAGGTTCGTTAGTTTCGTAATTCTAGAAGTTCTTGATCTATCTTCTAATAAATAAGATAAAACAATTTCGTTGAAAATTTGAAGATAATGGATGTTTTCTTGTCACTTTCTTTAGATTTAGTTTTATGTATAAAACACTTAACCTAATGCACATCGTGTTTTAATGATGAGACCAGAGAGTAAAACAGATGATGTTACTTATGAAAAAAACAACCAGTTTCACAATATTAAAAGAACAAATTACTCCATGTAACGTTTTGATAAAATGAGAAACACGACAAAGTCTCCAAGGACGAATTAGTTTATTGAAAATATTTCAAATTTGGTATATCGTTGACATTTTTTGTTATGTAAATTAGTCAATGAAATTATTCTGAGTAATAATTGAATTTTAATTAGTTACTAATATAGTGTTTTGTTTGGTCTTAAATGTGAATTTTATGTCTGCGCTTTATTTTTAAAGTTAAGTCATTATTTTCCAGTACTAGACAGAAATACAATATATTAATTTAATGAGAAGGAGGATATGATTAATGTTTGAACAAAGTTAAAAATTATAATCTATTGAGTTCCTAATCAAATTAAAGCCCTCTTATCAATTAGTTTAATTAAAATTTTCCTTGTAAAAAACTTTTGTTTTCAAAATGCTTAACTTTCTGCGTAATAAGAATAAATTATATATTTTGAATGTTTTTTTATAATATCATTTATTCTACTGGGATCCATCCAGGATCAAAAATATACAGGATAAAATATCGTCATTTATTAACAGTTCAGAATTCTTAATCAGAATGATTTCCATTAGCTGCAAACCATCTCTCAAAGACGTTTTCATCAAAGAGAAATAGAAATCTGTGGGGGAAAAGCCCATTCATTCAAAACTCTCTTTAATGCACTAATTTATTGAAGTTAATTGTCAAAATGCATTAAAGGTAATTCTACAATAAAGTGAAAATTTTAAAAGGAATAAAAATTGCAAAAAGCAAAAATTTAAAACTTGCGGGGAAAAAATCTTGATTAAAAGCAAATTTCATGAAATGTAGTTAATAAATGGTAAGCGAATATTTTTCTGCATTTCATATAATTGTTGTTTCAAAGATGAATTTTTTCAGGTATTAATATATTTATTACATTTGAAAAATGATATTTAAATGATCGAAAACCTCATAAAAGTCATAAAACAGTATTTGAAATTCCGTAATAGTATTTAAGTTTGTTTGGATGTGTTAAATATAGCTTTCTAAAATTGGAATTTGTATAAGTGTCGAAGGGGATAAATACGAGTAAATCAAAAAGTTCTTCATCTGTAATTGTTCTGAATAGCATATATATATATACACTAGTCAAAAGTGAAATTGCAACACCTTGAAGGAATGCGCGTAGCGATGTGAAAATTACAGGATTGGTAGATGTCAGAGTCCTATGCAAATGATTAAATGCGCGTGCGCATCTGGTTACATGATACCCAGTTTCTGGCCATAAAAGCGAGTAGCTGGATCACTCTATATGCTATTAGTGACAGATTGTTGCTGTAACGGAACCTGAAGAAGGGTAGAAAATGCCTCGGAGACACCAGCGATCTGAATACCAGCAGTCTGAGGAACGAAAACGTATCCTAGAACTACATGAGTTCGGTTTCTCGATGCGCGAAATTGCCAGTCGTGTTGGACGGGACGTCAGTACAATTCAGCAATGTGTGGCACGATGGACGGACGCAGGACCATCTGAGAACACGCCAAAGAGGCAGTAGATCATCCAGGTGCACGTCAGATCGCACTGATAGGGAAATTCGGCGAATGTTTCGTGGGGACCCGTTCGCCACGGCAAGTGATATTCAAACCTATCTACCATCGTCAGATGGGGCATCTGTCTCCTTCCAAACCATCCGTAACAGTTTGCATGAGGCAGGGATGCATGCACGGCGGCCAGCCACTGGGGTTCCTTACACCACATTCAAAGTCACATAAATCGTGATAACCTAACATTGTTGCCGCAGGAACTTATCCAACAGTTTTGCCAGACACCTGTTGTCTTATATAGGAAGGCACTGCCGACCGCTTCACGTTACGCTGATTGGTTGCATATCTCCGGCATTTGCTTAAGCCCGCCTGTACCAGGTTTTTGGCTCTTCTGTGTGTCTGTATATATATATCTATATCTATATCTGTATCTCTCTCTCTCTCTCTCTCTCTCTCTCTCTCTATCTATCTATCTATCTATCTATCTATCTATCTATCTATATATATATATATGTGTGTATGTATGTATAAAATATTGGATAGAAATTGTTATTACGTTGAAAATTCAATAAAGGAATTAGATTAAATGTGAATCTTCATTCACATATCTTGAACATTAAAGTTAATTTTCTTACTTGATTAAAAGATAAAACCACCAAATTAATACAATACATAAGGAAATAATTTCATTCCTTGATTTATAAATGTAGATCTGGGTAAAACTTCAGCTCATCTTGGTGAATCTTGAGAATATATAAAAGATGGATTGGATTTATCTCAGAAAAACTTCGTTCGGTGCATAAATGTTTAGCAAAGGTGTCGATGTGTGTCTGATTGCTCGTATACTTCTATTCGTTTTACTTAGTTATGAAAGATGTCGAAACATGTTCCATGACGCTGTGAGAAAAGCTAGAGACTAGCCACTCATATGGGAAACCGATTACACAAAAGTTGTGAGACGTTAGAAAGCAGTAAAAAGCTATGGATGAACACGAATTGTCAAAGCTGACTAAGTGCTGACAAAGCTGAGTAAGTGCTTCTTTCCTACGACATAAGTTCAGCCGTTAATGAAACAAAAGGACCGAAGAATATTACGTAAGAAAATTTTCGTAAAATTCTTCATAAAACTTTTATTAAAACTCTAGCATATCAGCTTGAAAATTTTTTCTTTATCATACCATTACTGCTATCTTCTGAAATTAATTTCTTTTGCATAATTTGACTGTTTTACACATATACGTCTAGACTTACAAACGGGAATTATGCAATTTTCCCAAGATTTAAAAATTTTTTATTCGAATTTACCTTTTAGATGTCATGTAAACATTTTTAATGGAAGTTTTACAACGTATATCTCTTAATTAAATACGAGTGCATTATCTCAAAATCGGTCTTCAGAGTGTTTTGTTTGTACTTAACTTTAACAATAGAATCCCTTTAGTTTCATTGAAAACTCCTGAAATGTAAAAGGAATTCAATATTGAATTCTTTCTTACTTCCAGTCAAATATAGACCAGTTCCAGACATATTCAAACGCATAATGTCTAAAAGTGTGGTTTTATTATTTTATTCACAGCAAATGCTTTAAAAACGTCCAGATCATTGTAATGCCTAAAATAAAAATAAAAAAAGTAATTTGAATGCTTCTGATTAAATATTTTAGAAATAATAATTTTAGTATTTTATATTTACACTTGGGTATGATCGATTTTGTTTATTTCCCTTTTCATCTTCCTAAATCGCACTTTTTAAATTTAGAAATAAAAGTTAAAAAAGATTAAATGTTCAGTTAAACAATTAAAGTTCAGTTAAACGATATTTTGTTTACTGGACAAATTTTAATTACTTTTCGACTCCTTCATACCTTAATATCGTAATTTAACAAAATTTTAGATTAAAAAAAAATTATAATAAGGGTTCAGAAAATAAATTCTGTGTAATTAAATTTGACGGTATTTTCATACATTTTAAGCTAACATAAGCGATATGATATGAAATCAAAAGGCCGAGTAGGTTGGCAAGACTGTATTGTTATAGTAAAATAATTCCATTACCATTTATCACACACACAGACACACACACACACACACACACATATATATATATATAAATATATGTATATATATGTATATTACTATCTTGAGCCTGAATTTTAATCCCAGATATATACTATCGGTGTAAGGACCTTCAGATTTAATTTTAAACAAGCTAGCGATATCTCGAATGCATAACAAGTTGAGACTTTATTAAAAATATAAGTATTACATTCATATATTTATTTCCTTAGAAATATCGATTCTTCCTTGATAAATAGTAATCTCTCTCTTCTATTTTGATCAATATCATTACTTATCGTTACTTATCTACTTTGATTAATATCGTTACTTTAAATTATTGTTATTATTTTCTTGTGGAATTTCGAGGATGAAAGTGCACTTTAGTAGTCTGATATGACTTTAGGGAATATAAAGTTTGTTTCCCCACTCTTTCAGTCCTATACTGACATAATCCTAACATGAATCTTTCTGCCTATTTCAGAATGATATAATTCAAGTTGAAATACTTTTGCAGACAGAATTAAATATCGCTTTATAAAGAACTGCAATATTCATTGATAATTGTTTATTTTAAATGGTTTCACTTCTCCTAAGACAAAATTATGTGTCTCAAATGGAATGTTGAATGGCCTAAATACAATACCACCCTATGCTCTTGTAATTTATTATTCGGGAAAATGATAAGAAATAAAACGATATTTATACTTGCATCGGTTATTGACAGTAAGGTCATGTTTTATTATTACGGATCCCAGTTAAAAAGTTTTAAAAAGTATTTTAAAAATTTCTGGTATACACACAACTGGGTTGAATGCAAAATGATGTCAACGTATAAATAAGGCGCAGAATTTTCAGTAATATACAAGAAGGAGATTTATAATATTTTAAAATAGTCGATTCCTATATATATATATATATAAACACTGAAGTGCCACTGAATTAGGGATACCTACCTAGTAACGAGTTGGGACTCCTCTGGCCTTGCTAACGGCTGCCACACGACGAGGCATACATTCAACAAGTTTCTGGAAACGTTCCACGGGAATGGCTTGCCAAATATTGGCTAAAGCTGTCCATAATTCAGTAAGGTTCTTTGGTGCTGTGTGATGGCCTTTCACGCCTTGTTCAAAACATCCCAAAGATGCTCAATAGGAATTAAGGCTGGGCTTCTAGGTGGCCAATTCATGACAGAGAAATCAGAGGAATGCTCATCCAACCAGCCAGTAGCCAACCGGGACTTGTGAGAGGTACAGTTGTCTTGCTGGAAAACTCCATTACCGTGCGGATAACAGAACAGCATAAACGGATGGAGGTGATCACCCAGCAATTCTACGTACCGAATTGCATTGAGGGAGATTGGAACACGCACCAAAGATCCCAAACTATGCCACGAAAAAACACCCCAGACCATGATTGAGCCACCATGTCCTTGTACAGTTCCAGCCAGGCATGCAGGATCCATGGCTTCATGAGCCTGACGCCATATTATCAGCCTCCCGTCGGCGTTAAGTAGTCGGAATTGAGACTCATCACTCCATGCTACTCGTTTCCAGTCCTCTACACTCCAGTCTCTGTGCTCTCTTGCCCAGGCAAGACGTGCAGCCCGATGGCGAGTATAGAGCAATGGTACTCTCGTAGGTCGACGGCTCCCGAAACCCATACGGTGAAGCGAGCGTTGCACTGTCCGTTTACTGACTGTACGACTGGCACCGTCATTAAAGAGGGTGGTAATTTGAGCTAATGTGTGGCTTTGCTGGCTACGTACAATACGCCTGAGCCGTCTCTCACCACGCACTGTCAAGGCTAATTGTCCTTTGCAGTTTGCCCGATCGCTAGTTTTTTTTCCACCATCCATGTATTCTTGGTATACTCTTGACACTATCGACCTTGAAAATCCTAGCTGTCTGACGATTTCGGAAATTGAATGGCCCATGCGTCGCGCACCTACGATTTGTCCGCGATCGAAGGCGTCTAAATCAGGCAGTTTACCCATACTGGCAATTCCAACAACTAATTCAGAACAACCACAGTATGCGCTATATATGCAGTTACCACAGCGCCCTCAGTTGCGCATACATGATGCGCAGCGGTACACAATTTTCATAGGCTTTGCTATCCCTAATTCAGTGGCACTTCAGTGTATATATATATATATATATATATATATATATATATTATTTTTTATTTTTATTTTTTTTTCTAATGCTCCTTTGCCGGAAATGTTCCAGCCCAGGTCCATATAGGGTAGCCGGCTGAGAGGTGCTTCTCAGGTTTATAATGGCACCAAAAAGGTCGGAATACGATTTATGGATAAATTTGATGGATATGGTATTATATTGCTATCGTAACGTATTGACACATTACTTACTGTATTGCTTTTATTAATTATTACATGGTTGTAAATATTTAACTAGTATTTGAATGTAAAGTAATGTTAAACGAGCGGTTGTTTTGAAATGCATATATCGTTTATTACCGTGTTAGTACCGTGTGCAGTACGCTCTTATTGGTTTGTACTGAGGCTGTAGCTGGTTTGGTGCCACGTTGGTGCATTGATTGTATTTCGTTACTTGGGGGTACGATGTTGCTATGTTCATATTGAGATGGTACTCGGTTATGTAGATTTAAGTTATTTAGATTGTGCTTGGTGTTGCAACAGTTTCGAATTTTTTGTATTTTTTGGGGGTTGAAATAAAGTTGGACTATCCTTTTTATCGAGGAATGCAGGAGTATGATCGTCCGCGAGGAAACTTAGTACCTACTTACGGGGCTGTTAGATTAAATTGGTTTCCCGGTTGGCGGACTGCCGCTCCTAGCTGGCGTATATTGAGGCGTATATTGGCCCAACTGGCGTATACAGAGTGCCATGCGGTGACTCGGAGGAGCGGTTGTTGTCGCACGTTTCGTCATTAGTAAAAGTTGCATACCTAACGGCAGGACGGGAAATCACTTTGAATTATGTCATATTTCAACATCTAATGTTAACTTTCTGCCCATCATCGATCTGATTCTGGAGCTATAGTAGGTGCCTCACGTGATACCCATTAATGCCCAGATTATATGAGCGCGAAGATTCCTCTGCGGTATCATAATCTTGGCGAAAATCTGTCATCTCAGCTGGTAACGTTCGATAGGGTAACGTTTCATTGCCATGTGTTTTTCGAAGATTTTTAGAATGTGTTGTTGTCGTCACGCAACTTCCATTTTGGTCCTTGCGCATCATCATAACTTGGATGGTCCGAAGAACCGTTCACGAGCAAACTATCTTTCACGACGTTTATTTTTTCTTTTCTTACCACTTGCACATGCACTTGCAATTTGTGCTATGTTCTGCAGCATCTACCTCACACTGTAGCAGTCCGAAAAATCTCTTCCATGTAAAATGGCAATTCGAGACTTGTGATGGCACAGTTTTATATACTATCCTCGTATTTTTCTAATATTACGGTTGCAATTAGTTGCCAACGCTATCTAGTATTTATTTTTTAAATTTATATCTTCAAAACCCTAATATCGTGCACTGGAAGTAACTCACCAATCTACATATGTGTATGCAGGTACAACTAATAAAAATACTTTATACTGTTATTTTACAGTTTTTGCTGTATTATCATGTTTTAATGAGAAATTTTTCTAAATATATATAACATAACATAAATTATAAATGATTGAAAAGTATAAATAACAATTTTAGTTGCGAAATGCAAAACTGTAAATGTCACAGTTAAATATATATAGAGAATCTATGCTCACTTCTACCCAGACTAGGGTGTATATAATTTGAAGTGGCACTCTATTTGAATTTGAAACAAACACAGTTTATACATGAAACAATGTTTATTGAATTCGTTGCACATATAATTGGCTTTTACAGCAATAAGCATGCGTACTACTTGTACGGAATGTATAAACACAGCTTTCAAGAACAATATATTTTTATACTCACGAACAGTAAGTCAAACCAGCAGTACTGCCATGTAAACTTCTGGCCCGCTAAGCACTAGCGCAGGATAACACCTTTTCAACCTTAACAACCTCCCCCTCTTTTCTTTAATGACGCTGCGTGGTATTTGTACTAAGAGCGCGTATGCCGAAATTAGCATATCTAAAGCAGCTTCTTTAATTCACTCAAAAGTTCGATTCTTGTGAATCGAATCTTGTGTATACCTTACACTGGCCTCCCTCGAAAAAAAAATTAGGTAACTGAGGTCTGAACGGCTTCAGTTAACTAATTGAAAACGCGTGCTGGTCTGACTTTTTACATAATGGGTGGCAAAGCCAAAAAACCTTCCACACGTTGTGTGGGGGAAAAACGCCACTACCATTTTACAAAACTAACCCCGAAGGGTCCAGCTGACACCATCAAACAGTGGATTTGCAGAGTTGCGGATACTGGGCTGGCCAACTGCGCCCTAAAAAACTTATTTTAATTTAAAGTGACGACACAATTGCACAGCATGACATTTCTTGACTGTTTGTACTCTCCCCCAATTTATAATGCACATGTGTCATGTTTTGTGAAGTTAGTACATTAGTGGTTAATTGGTATATTGTGCAGTATGTATTTTTTTCCTAGTCACTACATGTCCCCTTCAAAAATTTATAAAACAACAGTATGTCTTTTTTTTTTTTCAGTGCCTCACCACTTCCCCTCAAAATGTTTACAGTATATACACTGGGGGAACTGCAAACCAATTTGGTTCGGTTTTATTAAAGGGTGGGAGTTAGAATAAGAAAGTTGATACAAGACTTGTTCCCCATGAATGCAGCAACTTCCTTGCACCAGTCTGTCCAATCCGTGGAACCTCTCTTGATGGTCGCAGTCCTAGTAAAGGGGTTCGTTGACCGTGTAGGCATCCTTCGTGCAGCAGGTCGTAGGTCCTGAGGCGCTGGTCCGGCTTGACGATGGACAGGAGGTCTCTTGGGAGGAGGCCAACCTTGCTGGGCGGCAGAAATCTTCCGTTTCCTGTACTTATGCAAAGGAACTTTAAAATTGTCATTCTTCCTTTTGATAACCTTGTGTACCTTATCAGCGACGCATTCATCCTTTGATGGAGTTTTTGTAATGCACACTTTACCTTTCTTCGTACTTTTGCTTGTATCGGTATTAGATTTTAATGCAGATTCTATTTTGTCAAATTTATACGCCGCACCAACGTGTTTAATTACTGGCTTTATCTCTCTACTTGTGTCATGTTTTTCAACAAACTGACTCTGTTTTTGGTATTGGTGCTTATGCAACTTCTTGTTTACCGCCTTAATTACTTCAGTATTTGCAGTTTTAATGCTGGAACCTGAAGGCGCTTTTTCACGTTTTTTATCCCTCTTAACTTTAGTTTTATCCTCTTTTGACGAAAAAGTCTCTTTAAAACGTCCTTCTTCAGAATCGCTATAATTTAAATTCTTTAACACTGCTTCAGTTTTAGGAAGATTAAGCTTTTCGTACTGGTGCGTTTTAATGCAACCTGCGTCTATAACTTCCGAAGCATCAGCTAAACTACTTACAGTATAACTCTGTGTCAACTTTTCATCCTGACTCTCAGTATGGTTTTCATGTACATTATTTAAAACCATATTATCAACCTGGCCTACAGCATCCTCATTCGGATGGAAACTTGAAATAATATCATCATTACCTAGCGAGTTCCTACTATCGTTTAAAGAATTTTTATTGTCGTCAACTAATAAGTATTCACTAACTTCCGTAACGCATACTTCGTCATCTACTAAATTTCCTTCATTAACAGATGTGTGAATATCATCTAAAATATCAGGTATAGCATTAATAGAAGTGTAAAATGATTTATTTTCTAAACCACTAGCATTAGTATCGGCACTATTTTCAGAAATTTGTACTGGAATTACCTCATCATTCCAGCTAGACTCACTTTCTTTATAAGCCACAAAAATACCCTGACTTTCACTATTCTCAAAATAATGATTACTGCTCGGACAAAATAATACATTTGACCACACAATTTCAACAGGTTGAACCATATCATGTGAATCAACTTGCCAGTGCAAGTAAGGTGCTTGCATATTATTTACTTTAAGTGAACTAATTTCATTATAACGCCGTGCGCTTCTATTATTTTGCCTGCGGTACTGCTTACGCTGCTGGTTTGAAACTCGCGAAAAATTTTGGCGCGGCTGTATAAAACTTCTCGTACCTGAATGACGGTGAGGGGTAGCGAAGAAATGTCTATTGTCATATTTAGCTAAAGCTTGAAGGAGGGTAACCTTGCTTGTAATTGTTTGATTATCTAAAAAATCTTGGACACTTGGCTTCAAACGTTGGATAACTATTTTTAAGATTACCGCTTCCGTTACCCCTTCTAAATATTCCTCACACTTGGAAATCTTTTCCGTAGCAAAATCTAACGCAGACTGACCTTCACGTTGCCTTAGCGAATAAATTTCCGCTTCAATTTCACTTTGATTATTGGTCTTTGGAAAAACGCTAAGAAACTGTTGCTTGAATGACGAATAGTCAAAAATCAGATTACTGCTTTTCATACACGTGTACCACTGATATGCACTACCTCTTAAAGCGGCTAGAGCAATTTTAAGTTTATCCCCCTCTGGGGTGCATTGTTGCTGAAAGTAATGCTCAATTTTCTTTAGGAATTGGCTTGAGGGGCCGCCATTGAAGGTGGCTTCGAATGGCGCAAAATGCTGAACCATAATTACCCGAGGAAAATTTCCAGCAGGATTTTGTTCTACAACACTCATTTTTAAATAGTATATAAGTACTTGCAACAATTTTATCAATATAAGTACACAGTACACAGTTTTTAATTTCAATTATGTTGTTCGTTACAAATGTAACGCTAACTACCAGGGTATATATATTTTCGGGCGCCAGTATAGAGAATCTACTTAAGGGGGCACTCTATTTGAATTTGAAACAAACACAGTTTATACATGAAACAATGTTTATTGAATTCGTTGCACATATAATTGGCTTTTACAGCAATAAGCATGCGTACTACTTGTACGGAATGTATAAACACAGCTTTCAAGAACAATATATTTTTATACTCACGAACAGTAAGTCAAACCAGCAGTACTGCCATGTAAACTTCTGGCCCGCTAAGCACTAGCGCAGGATAACACCTTTTCAACCTTAACAACCTCCCCCTCTTTTCTTTAATGACGCTGCGTGGTATTTGTACTAAGAGCGCGTATGCCGAAATTAGCATATCTAAAGCAGCTTCTTTAATTCACTCAAAAGTTCGATTCTTGTGAATCGAATCTTGTGTATACCTTACATATGTTTTAAAATATATAAATACGAGTAAGAGGATGGGAGAAACATGGGCAGGAAAGGAATAATATTTGTGACAACGGGGATATTTGAGATACATAGCTCAAAATAATTATCACAAAATACATAACACAAAACAAAATAACATTACACAGGGCTGTTGTGTTGCATTTGTGTTGTTTCCAAAATTTTCACAGGGCTGTTGTGTTGTTTCAAAAATTTTATGCTACTTTAGCTGACAACCATAAGTTTAGTTTAGCTCAAATATTCTTTTTAATTCCATTTCATGAAGTAATAAAACAAAAGAAATTACTTTTCACTTTTATTATACAAACCGAGCATTAATTTTATGATACGAAAACAAATATTTACAGGAAGAAAAAATTTAATTTTTTCGTCGATTTTTTTAAATCTATCAACGAAAATAAAATGTATTTTGCGTAAGATTTTTTGTGTGATTTAGATATTAATTGTGCTATTAATTGTGCAGAATGGGTTACCGCATCCATTACGAAAGAAGGAAACTAATAAGCAAATGAGCGAAAAAGGTAAAATAATTGTCTAAAGCAGAAAAAAGTATCGAAGCAAAGAAAAGCATAATCTTTTTTTTAAGCAGTAAAAGTAATTAAAAGTTAAAATTATGAAATTAAATTTAGGATTATTAGTCTACTTTCCACACTATCCACCAAAACACCATTAATCTCTGTCATTCATTTTTACGTCTATCCTGTGCCATCAACATAAGACTTGAAATGAATTATGAACGCTTTATGCATAACTTATTTCATACTTATGAAACGAATGCCAAATTTCAACCTTTTCAATTATAAAAGTAAACTGAAAATTTTTAGATTATACATGACAAAAATAATTATGAGTATATTCAAGGTGAAGATGGATCACAGTTTTCGAGACATCAGAATGTTGGAGCCGGTGTTTACTCAGAGCTATTTTCTTTCTATGCACCTTTTGGAATGTTCGGTACTGCCTTTGACGGTGAGGTGGAGGCGATACGCATTGCTCTTAAACAACTAACTTGCCATTTGTGTAAATTTAAAAGGGTAGTACGACTGTCAGATTCACAGGCTGCCATACAAACCATCAGTTCTATACAGGATCCATTAACAAAAGAAATTTCCCAATGCCAACAGCTGCTAATTTTGTTGAGGGCTCATCAAAAGCGTGTTGTTTTGCAGTGGATCCCTGGCCATTGCAATTTATATGGTAATGCGCAGGAAGACTTTCTTGCCAAAAGGGGTGCTGTACTGATACACAGTTCAAAACGAGAAATCTCCTTCCTGACCTCTAAACTATTTATTAAACAAATTATGCAGTTAACGCACCAGAATGAACTGTTATCTAAAATAGAAACCAAATATGGAAGAAATAATTGTCTTTTAGATATACCTGACAAACCTAGACGGGAGGCGGTAGCTGCTTTTCGTCTATTTACCGTGCATGATTGCCTTGCAGCCCATCTACATCGAATAGGCATTCTTACCGAGGCTGCCTGCCCCCTGTGCGACATTTGTCACAAAGAGTGTCACACAATATCCCCATAGTGTCACACAAAGAGGGCGAGCCTATGGACAGGTATCACCTGCGTACCTGTGGAGCCCTTCATGGAGATACAGAAGCATCGAGATATTGGGAGGCGAGAGGACTTTTGGGGCAATAACCTTCGGTTATCTCATGAACTTTTAGATGTTTTTATCTTTGTTAAATTTTTTCTCTTTTTCATATTCGTGAATTCATGGCCCCAGCCATTGGAAATAAAAAAAATAAAAACATTCAAGGTGAAGATGTAATACTTGAATGCCCTTCCAGTAGCATTTTTTACGCTTTATAAATATTATGGTGAATTTCTTATTGCTCTTTTATTACATTTATAAATTTTTAGATTAATTAATTAAGAAAATTAAAATAATTAGAACATTTTTAGATGACATTTATTATATGTAAAAAATTCAGCGAATATTGAAGGTGAAGAAGTAATATTACAGTGCTCTTGCAGTAGCATGCTTTATATTATATATATATATATATATATATATATATATATATATATATATATATATATATCAGTTTAAGGGCCTGTTTACATAGACTCCGTCAGCGTGTGCGTAATTTTTTTTAACCAATCATATGCCAATCATTGACCCATTTAACCAATCAGCGACAACGGAATCTTTAACGCTAACGCCAACTGATTCCTTTTGAACAGACCCTAACGCGGAGGCACTTTGTCGGGAGACATTCGCCTTTTGTTATTCACTGCTGGTTTGCTGGCTACTTTATTATGGCATTTTTCTGAGCCAGCATTGCTCGATATGAGGGGAAGGACACGAAAACAACCAATCCATATTCGGGATTTGAACCCATGCCCACTGCGTGACAGCTCATGATGCTGACCACTATACAATGTGGGCAGCCTTTAGACTATATTAATAGGGTATATTTTTTATGTTAAAAATTTTGTGAATTTCACGTCATTCTTTTATTAAATGTAAAAAAATATCATTTTTACCCAAGTGCTAAAATTTTTTTTCATATTTTTACTCTAAATAATCAACTTACAAATAAAATATTTTATGCATTATTTATATAATTTTATTTTCTTTAAATTTAAATTCTTTTAGAATGATTTTAATAAAATACAACAATATATAAATGTCAGGGATATATTTTTGAAAGGAATTGATGTAAATATCTTTTAAAATTGTGTCTAAATCACGATGCAGATGAATAAATGGAGTTATTTTTTGAAAGACTTTCGAGTTTTTATTTTATTTCAGACTGGTAATGCAAGAGTGGTGAATTTATCAAACATACTTTTGACTTTGTTGTTGAAGAGGTGTCATTTTTAAATATCTCTTATGCTAACTCCTTTTGATTCTAATTCGAATGTCAAAAAATAATATTTTTACTTGAGTCGACTTGTGAAATAGTAATAGGAATTTACAAATTTAAAATATTATTTCACATAAAAATATTTAATATGTAATAACTATTCATGTTTAAATCATTTTTGCCGTGAAAAGCTCCTTTGTTAGCTTGTTTTTTATAACTGCAGTTAACTATTCAGTCGAAAAATTTTTATTGATAACTCAAGAAGAAAATAACATGTTTTCCATTTAAGTTATTTTGATAGGTGTTAGACAAATATACAATGATTTTATTATTCATTGTGCATTAATGATTCTATGAATGAGGTGAAGACCAAGAATTAAATTGATGGCAAACGATGAGACAGTTAAAGAATAGATATTGAATTTTGTTTCAGGTGAAACTATACCTTAATATTTTTTAAAATACTCAAATGTTATATAAGAGGAATATGACTAAAGATTGTGTCCTAGAAGTCTAGCTAATTGTAAAGACGCTTAAAAATATAAATATGAGATTTTCGTACTTTCATATAAAAATATTCAGCATTATTTACATTAGATTTATATTCTACATGAGTAATTATTTTATCTTTTTAATTCAGTGGAACAGCTGAACTCAATTTTGTAATTAATGTTTTTGTTTTTTTAAATACAGTGTCAGTTTCAAATACACTCTATATTTATAATTATGTAAATGGTAACTAATTTCTTAATGATTTTAATATTAATAATCGCAGAACTAATTTTAAACTTCTAGCTTTTCATACCCCTGAAACTATTCTAATTGTTTAGAACTTCTGTATTTCATAGATCGCACCGAAAGAAAATTTTCAAAGTACTTTAGAAGTTACAATTGTCAAGAAAAACTTCTTTTCGATCTTGGTCACTAATAATGCTGCTCACATAGTATCGGGGTTAGCGTTTCTGGTTTTGAACGTGTGGTTTCGGGTTCGAATCCCGGTAGAAGGCACAAACGTCCCGGTGCTCTCCTCTCACAGGGAGCAGAGTTAGCTAACTTATATGGTTTTACAATAGTAAAGAAACCAACGAATTCTAAATGTGATAGGGTCAATGTCCTCAGAACAATGGAATTTAAAAAAATTAAGTCACTTTTAATGTGAAACTCAACTTTAATCCTTAAAATACTCTTTTTAACGGGACTCTTTAAAGGTGCAAAAGTTAAGCGAAGCTGGTAAAACTCAATACAACAATATCGCACCTCTGCTAGAACTGTTTTATAACTCAAAATGGCTATATTTTAAGGAAGAGATAAAGAAGATATAAGTCGAAATTTCATTTCTTGCTTTATGAATGTCTATGATTAATTTTGAGAAACTTATTATTCGAATCAATTCAGAAGGCAAAACTATATACTATTAAAGTTGTTTTCAAATTTTAAAGCATGATTTTGAATTTTAATTACAAGATATAACCCTCTTCTAGTATCCTCATTTTCTCATCATGGACTGAATAGGTTGAGGGAATACTGTCATATCTCTATACTAATGCACAATCTCTCTAAACGTTTCACAATACAAAGAAAAAACCTCGATAACATGAACTGTGTGGCATTAATAGTAAATTGGTGTGGTTAGTACTTTGCGTTTATATGATAAAAGAGATTGCTCATATGTACATACACAAATCAATTTATTAAACATAATAATAAAATACATACACTTATACATTTCATGCTATATCAGGTAGCGAAAAAAATACATGTGTTCCTTCTGTTTGAATGATTAAGTGGCCAAAATAGGTTTAAATTATTGGTATTACTTCTGTTTAACTTTTTCCACAATAGATTTTCTGTTCTTTGTTCTGGGTTTTTATTTGAGTTTTTCTTCTTCTCTTTTTTCCTCTTCCCCCCCCCCCCTCATGCAACTCCAGCAATTTTGCTCAGAAGGACTTTGCTAGAAACACCTCTTAACAGGTGCTCCTAATTTCGTCTGGTAGGCGGTAATAGGAAAAGAGGTTGGCGATATTAGGAACCGTTCTGGAATTCACTGGAAATTTAAATTTTTCCAATTTAGCTACATAACTTAAACTGGAACTAGTTTTGGAGCTGGTGGATCTCAGGATACCAAAGGAAATAGTTCTTAGGGATGCTCTTTAAGTTTCCAGCCTAATCAGAAACTAAAAAGTGGATGAAATGTCGAAAAGAAGTTAGGGTAGACGATATTTGGGACATTTATCTTATGTTAATATTAACTGTGACTTCCCCTATCATTATCCTGCGAGATCATCTAATTTATCATTATTCAGTGAGCATATAACCTGGAATTACCAAGTACACAAAAAAATCCCATACCTGTAGCACTTTTCTCGCTCGCACACTCTCGGCGCCTTCTTTACTATACAGTGAGTTCTCCTCTTGACAATAGCGGGGATGGCTGGATTGTGCCTCTCTCCTATTGGTCAACTAGTTACCGAATTCGGTAACCTTGGGTGATGACGCACGCTTGACGATGGGCTTCAGCATGGATGAGGCTCCAATTCCACTTTGAACTGTGTGGGAAATTCCTTCTAGGGTTAAGGGCTAGTTGCCGCGTCTTGTCCTCTCCTTGGGTCGGCAAACGTGCGTAGCTGGCTCGGGTCGGAGCGGGAGTCTTCCCGGGTAATTGGCACTTCAACGGGCAGGCATTTCACGCACTGGAACAGGAGGCTTGCGTCTGCTTCTACAATAGTCATTCAGGCTGTTTCGCCAATACTTCTATCTCTACCTCAGACTACTATCACTATGGCCGATCGTCACATCTACCTTCCTTTATCGAGCTCAATCTACATCTCAATCTACATCTCTAGGTAGACTGCGTGTATCAGTACGACTGCCTCTCTATGCCAGGTTCAGTCGGTACGTGACTCTGCATCACTATCTATCTCCCTAACTAGCGATGGGGCTAACATACCCGCCATGCTAATTGAACTGCGGCCCTTTCAGCTTTTGATTCCGCCTACGTCTCTCGATTTCTCAAATCAATCTGCTCTGCTCGACTTTTCTCACTCTGAACTTAACTTCAACTTCTTCCCTCTGGGATTCCATTGGTGGCCACCTTCTGACCAATGGGCCAACTTGGACCTATAATATTGGCCGAACATATATTTTATAATTCTTCTTCTCCCAGTCTAAATTGAAGGGGGTGCCCGCACCTGATTCTGACGCCCTCCTTTCTGGGGTTCCTTCACACTCCCAAATTTTCACGACTCCCTTCGACCTCCTAACAAAGTCAGCATCATAAATTCCTTTATCTCCCTTTTTCATCCTTAACTTGTGACCCCTTAGTTTCCGATTTTCGCCTGCTTAGTTCATTAAATCCAGCTGGACTCCATTCACTTTCCGTATTTCCTTTCAACTTGGCATCTCTCGTCTCCACTTTCGCCTAAGCAGTTCGTTAAATCCAGCTGGTTACCATTTATTGCCCTTTCCTAATATATTCTTCTCACATTTTTGTGCCTATCTTGCATCTGTTTTATTTGCGAAAACTCTGTTGCTCCCACTGCGACAAACAGCAGGTTAGAAAAAATACTAAGTTATTTTTCAAATAAAAATATTTATTTTCCATATAAAATTTAATGAACATTTTTTTTCATTGCAGGAACATTTTAATACAACGACATTAGGCATTGACAAAAATCTTATTTTCATTCATCGTGCATGAGCAAATTCACCTTCCCAGCTGTGGAAGAGGGTAATAAGCACCATCTAGGATATTATGTTGGTACTAGGCGTATAACATTATTTGATATTGAGAAGCACTTCTTATAGATCATTGTGGTGCAATTATCTTAAAATCGAAAATTTCGGAGATGTCACACTCTTCTAGCAGAGGTGCGATATGCTACGCAATTTAGCATGCCACCGGTGCGACGAATACACTCTATTCCTTTTTAATAATAACTATGTAAAAAATAGCGTATCTGATTTCTCTATATTTCATCGTTATTGATAATATTTTGCATTTTTTACCCGTTATTCATAATTTTAATAAAAATGTAGCATAACTCCAAAATTTCCAGTGAAGGTAGCAATTACGCAAAGCTAAGCGTCTTAATCATTACTAACTGAAAAGAAAAATATTTAAAAAATTAGTTTTTATTAAAAAATGTTGCAGGGTTTGCAGGTAAGAAGACAAATGATAATGCTCTTTTTATTTTTTAGGGATGTTCAATTTATCTCTGACTTATCAAAAATAAAATGCCTTTATCACAAAAAACATATTTTATAGCGATCTCCTGTACTTCTTTTTTTACCCCACTTTTTACATGACATCGATTTTATCATTTATAACTGTGACATCTGACAAAGTAACTTTAATCTTCATGAAACAAAGCAAAACTGCACAAATAGCTCTGTTTTTTGCATAACACAGTTGAAAAAGTTCCAAAAGTTTTCCCTCTATCTATAATCTTAATATATTGTTGTACAGAACAAACACTCAAAGAGAGCGGCATATTTCTCCCTTTTGTCATGGCGCATACATCATATTCGTATATTGTTTGGAAACAAAGTCCACAGAAATATAATACTTTGCAAGAAACTGGAAGAGAAAAAACCTCACAAAAAGATTTAAATATTAGTTCAAAGAAGTTTTTCAGTGAAACATTTGAACAAAGAGGGGATAAGAATTAATTTTATGCATCTTTAATTTATAACTCTGTCATTCACACATGGGTAAAGATAAATTTAAGTTTTTTTGTATTTTGAAGAAAGAACTGAAAATATTTTGTTGATTTTCAGATATTGTACGAAAGGACTCTTTAAAATAACTCCAATGAATCAAATGTTTTGAGAAAGTGGGTGTGTGATTCGCATTTACACAGTTTAAAAATTAAATGAATACTGATTTTATGATTAAAAAAACTTCTTCCAGACTTTTAATTATCTCTGGATTATTAAACTTACAAAACTGTTATTTTTACTCAAAACTATCTCGTTTAAGTATGAGATTATTAGAATACTGTAATTAATTTCCCCCAAAAATTTATAGTACAGAGTGTTTCAAAAATAATCATCTGATTTAAAAAAAATATGACTATTCATATTTTAATCCGTTTTGATCGAATAATTTACAGGCAGAAAGAGGGAAATCTCGAGTTTCACGCAGTTGCCGACAAGTAGCGCTAACGCTCTTACTTCACCCGTCACTTCAGTGTTTGTAAAGATGGCGACTTCATAACAGAAATTGTTTCGTGTTCTACGCTTTGCGAAATGTGAGTCCATAACAACTGTTTAGCGTGATTTTCGTCGACAAAACCCTGGCAGATTGAAGTTCCTACCTCTCAGAGCATTAGGCTGTGGTATAAAGAATTCCAAGACACGGGTTGTCTGTATATGCATAACAGCCATGGAAGCAGTGTATGCAGACATGCTCGCAAAAATTTGGGACGAATTTGCCTTCCATATAGACATATGTCGGGCATCCAAAGGTGGGAATATTGAGCACCTGCAATTTGGTTTGTAAAAAACTTTATGATTATCCATGTAACATAAAATTAATTTTAAGTTTCTATGTTCAATATTTTTCATAATAAACTCATTTCAAATCGGGTGATTATTTTTTGAAATACCCTGTATATATATATATATATATATATATATATATATATATATATATATATAAACCCTTTTGTTTATATTATACTTTACCATTCCTGTAATATAGGGCACTTAGAAACACATCTAGCTTTTGCAAGTAAGATGTACAAGACATCTCGATTTATTTCTCGTAAATTTCTGAAACACACTTTCCTCAAACCTTATTTCCTCTGAATCACTTTCAGATTAATGTGTCAAGATAAAAGTATCTTGACCCCCAGGCAATGGGGGTCAGAATAAATGTGTCAAGATAAAAATTAAGATTAATTACGCTGTATGATATACATTAAATAAAGATTCTATAAACAGCGATGAATTTCATCTAGCGTGAACTAATATTTTATAACATGTATTTCAGATAAACTTTCTCTTTACGAAGAAGGAATTTGATAAGAAATAGTTCTCTTGTAAATTTTGGAAATTCTCAGTGATATATCAGGGGAGAATTTTTTAATGTGTACTGAAAACTTCCAACGATGTTCCTTATTAAGTTCCTTAAAGTATAAATTAAGTAAATATATCACGCTATACTTTAGTGATCTTATGTTATATATTTCCATAACTGCATTTCTTAAGAACTGGAAATTTTAGATTTCTGGATAGAAATTTTTGAATCCATTTAAATTCCTACGGTAATTGAAATATAAAAAAAAAATTTGATTTATTGTGAAAAGTATTGGATATGTGTAGAATTTAATTCGGTAGTTTTATTTTGAAACGAAAAATAACATATAACAACTCTGGCATGTAGCGAGATTATTTCTAATGGCCGATATAGCAACTAAGGACTTTCGGTATTGAATCCCTACCAGTGAATATGCGTCCACCACAATTTTAATCGATAACACCCAGGGGCGACATCTGGTTGGCTCGTATCTTCTCCCGCCCTCTCTCTGACCCCACACAAAGAATTTCCGGTCTACATATTTAACGTGCCCATATCCAGTCTAGACATGAGTAATGAGATTATTTACGGCAATACCATCTTTTTCGTCGTTCTATGAGGTTAATGGGTGGGGAAAGTACGATCTCTCCAGATGTTACCTGTTGGGTGTGTGTGCTCGGTCAAAATTGTGATGGCACGTAGCCAATTCGGACTCCGAACCTTATAGTGCTATTATGATGCCGGAGTCGCACTCGTCAGCCCGCACAGTCTCTATGGACCTGGGCTGGAACTTCCAGCCAGGGGCATTAGGAACAACAACTACAACAACAATAATCTTTCACAGTTTTAAGTGCCTGATGCAACCTAGTGGTGGCCGTTGGATTTCGGACGGAGGGGAAATCAGTGCGAATCCCGATGAGTCCTATTAAAGGACTCTGTGTCTAAGCCGGGTATGGGAGTGTTAAATCCTCAGGCCAGAAAGTCCTTCCATGTTGTATGTGGGTGGGAGGAAGGTACGAGCCCTCCAGATATCAACCTTACGAGTGCTCGGTCAAAATTGTGGTGGCACTTGGTTGGTTAATTAGTACTCCCACCATTCTGGTGCCATTGAAATATGGGAATATATGGGAGCCGAATTCCTCAGCTAGCAGCCACCTATGGACCTAGCTACCTCTGGACCTGATTTCCTTAGATGTTGGAACCTCGGATAATAAAATTTAAAAATCGCTTTAAAAAATCGCTTTCAAAATTCATTGTGTCATTACACACGACTTTTAAGCTGGCCAATAAAAGACAATCGCTTTTAGAAACATTTATAGCGTTAGCAGGGTGATTTAAAAAAAAATGGCGTGCTGTTAAAAATTATAACATGCTCGTCCTGGAATTACTATTAAGGGGTAGCTTCTAAAAATCTGGCGGATTCCTAATAAAGAAAGACGTTGGAGGATTTTACCTTACACTTTTTGTGTACTAGATCTATTGGTTATTCAATAAAGTTCCTTTGTTATTTCTTTGATTCATTTTAAAATATACCGAATAAAATTTTATTATGCATCTTTTTTAAGAGATAATTCCTTAAATATTTGCGTAAGTTCTATGTAATTATTAATGCAGCATAGTTATTTTTTAAGATGTCTGTTATTCTAGAGATTGTCATATTTGCTTTATTAAGCTGTAAAGACATTGTTTATTAAAGAATAAAACAGATATATACATTTCTGTCAAGTGATATATAAAGCAAAGCCCTTTAATCTACTTGTAAAAACTAGCTAACGAAATTAATGGATGAAATCTAATAAAATATTTCAGGTTAAAAGCTTTGTGATACCGTATTTATTTGATTTAGGCTTTTATTAAATTCACCTTCAAAATGAAATTAAACCTTGCAGAGCATTTATATCAAATACATTTCTTTCAACCGAGTTATTGAATTATTCGGGACCTTTGTGACTTTAAAGAATTAGACAAATCTTGAAGCAGGCTTATTTAATTTTTGCCTTTTAAGTGTGTGCATTTGTTTTATGCTACGTTTTACTTCTTTATTTATCTAATTTACCTGGGTAAGAATACCATCTTATGTGGCTCTAGTTGTATACCTTTCTAGCGACAAAGCTAAGAATAAAAAAAGTCATTTCACTTTACAAGGGTGGGTGTAATGAAGCTTCGAAACATTTATTGAATTAAAATTTATTCTGTGTATTAATTTTCAACAAGTATGAGAATTCTACTAATACCTGTACTATACATAGAATCAAAGAAAACAGACTAGATATTAGAAATTTTTAACGTTTAATCTGTATACAGGAAGCTGAAGAAAGATGATTGGAACGTCAATAACACAAATACAAAGATATAGAAATAAATCTTTTATACCTGAAAAAAATAGAAAAATTAATTAATTAATTTATTATTGATTATTCTTTTATTATTATTATTTAATTAATTCATACCCTCGGAAAGTTCTTTCTGCCGCACCCTGTATCTGTGGCGTTATATCAGATGTTGATATGTCCGAAAAATCAGTTTTATGTTTTAAGTTAATATGGCACACTTAAAATTGGTTCTTTAATGAGGCAAATGCTGATAATGGAATTATGAAATAACACTAAGTTAATCGTATTAGCAAATGCTGTTATGTAATACTTGATCACTAATTGAATATTTTAGACCCTAATTGAAAATTTCCATTGATGACCAACCATAAGTTTGAGGTTGAATATGAGTATTAATTAAAGAATATTTGGTTTGAAAAACTTAATGGAACAATTTTATATTTCACAACAAAAGTTACTTTTTTAATTTGCCAAAAGCATGAAATAATGGCATATCAACATCTACCATAATGCCATATATACAGGTGGTTATCAAAATAATGGACACACCTATCAATATTAGTGGTGTTAAAAACCTTAAAAACCATTTTATAGCGATCCATTCCTTAAAAACCATTCTGGCCACCGGTATGTTTTATATAATACTAGCTGACCCGGCAATCCTTCGCTATTGCTAGATTTGAGTATATATATGTAGATTAAGTGAACCTAATTGAAAGTTTGATATCAATTATTGTATTTAGTTGAAAGTAGATATTTACATACACATTATAATTTTTATGTTTCGGATTACATAAATTGTAATAACTGTTTTATTCAATTTTAAGTTCATTGCAATGCTCTTGGATATGCAATGTTTTTGGTGATTCAATTTGGCATATATACAAACGAATCCCTTGGTTTTCCTACACGGGAGCATGCAACGTTGTCCATCAGGAAAACATGGATTCTCCAAATTCAATCCACATACTTGCAATGCCCACCTTGTGATTTGTTTATCGTTATTCCTAAAGCCAGGCTAATTGAAAATCGCAATCATTTGTATTGGAATTGAATATCTGTTGGTATCATTGATATACGTAGTATTAGCACATCCTCTCCTTTGAATTTACCACTTAAAATTGTTGCTTTAATTACATTGTTTAATAATCTCTTGACTGCCAATCTGGTACCATTGCAAAGACGGGATGTGTCAATGTTTCTTATAAGAATGATAGGAACACAAACCTTCAGATTAATGTAGCGTGGTAGCAATCCAGATAAATCAAATAGATTGGATTAGACTTGAAATAGATGCAGATACAAAATATCGTCCCCACTGGTGCTACGAGTCCAAAAACGGCATCTGGTCCGACGAATTATTGTTAAAATTGTGCCTTGCAACAGGACGTGAGTATGTCTGGAGAACACCTACACAAGCGTAAGATTCTGGCTGTCTCATCTCAACTGTTAATCATGGAGGTAGATCTATCAGGGTTTGGGATAGCATCTCATGGTTTTCTTCCGACCCTATTGTAACCCTAAAAAAGAGATTGAATGGGAAGGACTATATCGAAATTTTAGCTCACTAGTCCATCCTATGGTGCAAGCATTGTTTCTTGCAGGAGATGACGTTCTTCAGGAGGATAATCCCCTATACATACAGCTAAATCTATCAAGTATTGGTTTGAAAAGCATGAAAAATAAGTCAAATATCTTACCTTGCCATGTACAATCCCATCGACCGTATATCATCCAAACAATGTGATCTGCATATACGCTGTTAGAGAAAGTTATTGATACCCACCACAGCATCTCTAAAGGAACTTTCATGAATTTTCTCTGAAAAATGTTATAATATATTCTTAACCATTATTCCTGACTTGTATAATCCAATTCCAAGGTAAATCAGGTGGTATTACATCACAAAGGTGAACATGTGGCGTATTAGTAAAGATTTTCATGATGTTTCTTGGAGTTTCCATTATTTTGATAACCACCTGTATATACACTGCTGGCCACTGTAAATGCAACACCGTGAAGGAAACATGCAATTAACATGAAATTTACAACATGCATTAGCGGAGGTGAGATATGCAAATGATTAGAATTTCAGCGCAGACGCACATCACGCGCGCCTGTGGCGCCACTTCAAAGCGCTATTTAAGGCTTGGAGATTTCGACGATTTCAAGTTCGGCAATTGTGTTTTTCTTGTGGTTTTTGCAAAAAAATCGATCAATTATACCTCGCCGAAAACAGCTATCATCTTTTGATCAAGTATCCGAGTTCGACAGAGGAAGGATAGTGGCCTACCGAGATTGTGGATTATCTTTCAGGGAAATCGGTAGTCGTGTTGGACGAAACCAAACATCTGTAATGCGGATATGTGATCGTTGGATGCAGGAGGGTACGACGGACCGGCGTGTTCGATCGCATCCACCTCAGCGCACCACTTCACGTGATGACAGGTAAATTGTGCGCATGGCAGTGACGGATAGCTCAGTCACATCACGAACCATAGCACAGCACATGCAGTCTGTAACGCATCATCCAGTGTCTGTGCGTACCATTCGACGCCGTTTACAGCAGAGTGGTCTGTCCGCTAGACGTCCATTACTTTGTCTACCCTTGACGCAGAACCACAGACGTCTCCGCCGCCAATGGTGCGATGACAGAAGGATGTGGACGGCAGAATGGAATGAAATTGTCTTTACTGACGATTCACGCTTCTGTCTGCAACACCACGATGATCGCATTCGAGTCTGGAGACACCGTGAAGAAAGATTGCTGAACAGCTGCGTTATGCACCGCCACACTGGTCCTGCACCGGGTATTATGGTATGGGGCGATATTGGATATCACTCTCGCACACCTCTAGTACGCATTGCCGGTACTTTAAACAGCCAGCGCTACATCTCCGAGGTGTTGGAGCCAGTTGTCCTTCCTTACCTTCAGGGCTTGCCCACAGCCATATTTCAACAGGATAATGCGCGACCACACATGGCACGCATTGTCCAACGGTTCTTCGTCAATCGCCAGATTGAATTGCTTCCCTGGCCGCCTCGCTCTCCAGATCTTTCACTGATAGAAAACATGTGGTCCATGGTTACTTTACGATTGACCCAGATTCCATCCCCAGCTGCCACAGCGGATCAACTTTGGCAACGTGTGGAAGCTGCTTGGTCTGCTGTACCCCAAGAACTCATCCAAAGTCTCTTTGAATCAATTGCGAGGCGTGTGGCAGCGGTGATCTCCAACAATGGTGGCTACTCTGGCTACTGATTTTGGCAGGAACTACACTTCACAGAAGTCTATAAATTTAATCATTTGATACTTGGTCAACATGTTATCTACAAAATAAATTTTGTTGTGATATCTCTTGTCTTTCTTGGTGTTGCAATTTGGGTGGCCAGCAGTGTATATATGTGTGTGTATGTATGTATGTATGCATGTTCCAGGATAACTCTGGAACGCCTGGAGAATTTTAACCAAACTTTGTGCACATACGATATACAGTCTGAAAAAAATAATTTGAGGTAAAAACACCTCTATCCTAGGGGGGGGGGGGTGACATGTATAAATAATCGAAAACGAAAAATAGTATCAAATCCATAGTTTTGGTGTCTCTGAGATGAATAGGGACACTCCCGATGCCGTTTAAGTTCAGCCCTCATCGGCATTTGGGGGGGGGGGGGGGGGGGAAGGGGAGAAAACTAAAATGTCCTAAATTACCGCGAGCAGTGTCGAATCCATAATTTTAGGGGTCGCTGAGCTGATTCGTAATAGTTCCGATGACATTTTAGTCTAAGTTTAGTGAATGTCTAGGGGTGGAGGTGGTGTGAAGAATAGGAAATTCTTCAAGCAGTCAGTCGTATGAATATATGTGATGTGTTATTGTCACCCAAGATCTGACTGTCCTTGGCAACAGAGATGGGGGGGGGTGAATAGGGTTGAACTGAGTGATGGTCATCGACCGAGATAAGGGGAGGAGCTCCTCTCCTTGTCCACTGGCAAGAGGGGGACATCTTGCAATAAAGGCCACACGCCGAGAGTCGGACCCTCTTCACGCACATAGGGGGCTGTTCGTTACGTTAAAACCCTCTGCGTGGGAAGTTCTCGAACGTCGGAAGTAGCTGATGTCACTGGTTTCACCAAATCAGCGTCCAAGCAAATGAACCAACGCATCATAGGACGGAATATGTTCAAGAAGGAGGTGCTTGGAAGTTAGATAGAGAACCTCAGGCAGAAAAAGAATTAGATAGATTTGAGATCTACTTTCAGAAGGTGATTGATACCTGCGGCCTTGGGCCGGATTATGTTTTTGGGGAGAACTTGAATCCCGGGGCTTAGTGCCGTTTGTCGTAGTCGTTGAACACTGACTGTTTGGAGAAGAATTCTAACTCTCCGGTGCCTTATGGCGGTTATGAATGTAATATTTCATGTACTTTAAATTTAAATAATGTACATAATTAAATAATTTGTTCATTAAACCCTATAATCCGTATTTTTGAATTAATCTATGTTCAGCTATTAGGGAGAAACTACCCATATCGTCACAGTGGAAGGGGTGACATTAAAAAAAAAACGAGATTAGTGTCGAATCTATAGTTTGGGTCGCTGAGATTAATGATTACACTTCCGATGCCCTTAGAATCTAAGTCCAGCCCCATGGGCAAGGGGGTTGAGAAGGGGTGAAAAATAAAAAAATCCCAAATACCCTGTCAACTCCAGGGTACAACTAGTTGAGAATAAGGGAAAGGGAGAATAATAAATTACAGATGTGAAAATAACGTCTCAAAGTTTTGGAAAGCGCGTTTAGAAACATTGAGAGGAAAAAAACAGTTCATTCCTCTTTTTAATTAATTTTCATGTAAGATCAATATTACTTATTGAGCTAATATTAAATTACATGCATCTGCTCCTAGAGCGTGGACATATCCACAGCAAAGAGTTAATTTCTCTAGGTATATGCACCCATCCTCTTAAATGCAGGCGTTGTAAATACTTATCTAAATCTTCCTCTAAGGTGTTAAGAAATGTGAGGGAAAATATAAAAGGTAATTCCTGTTAGTTATTCAGAAAAGATGGTGAGAGATTTAAAGAATTAGTGGACAGTAAGGTTTTAAGATTTATTTAGACTTGAAACAAAATAATAACATAAGCACAATTCATAGAATACATTAACACAAATAATAGAATATATTTACACAATTAATAGAATATGTTTGCACAATTAATTAAAGACATTTGCACAATTAATAGAATACACTTTCATAATTAATAGAATACAGTTGAACAGTTTAATTGAATGTATGGAATTGATCAACTTTGGGGAAATAAAAAACCCAATAAGCCTAAAGAATATGAATTATGATTTGACTTACAGATCAATGACGGAGAATATTTTTCGTCCCCAAACGTCATCCAAATCTTTCACTTCACAGAAACATCAAAAACAGAATAATTGAGCAGAAGCTGTTTTAGACGTTTTTGGCTCTGCTCTGCTACAAGTGCAACAGATTTCTGATCAAATGTAGATGCAGCCACAAACTGTTATTAAATTAAGAGAATTACGAGACTAGTGCTGCCGCCTATGAATGAACATTGCTGATGCTAGGCGGAACGGATGGTAAATAAAGCACAATTTTCAATATAAAATTATAAATGTTTAGAAGAAAAACCCCATCATTTTGACATGTTTCTATCAAATTTCAAAATCAGTCCAATATACGACTCCGAAATTGAAAAACTGGATCTTGTTTTCAGGAGAAAAACGCTTTAAAACTTTAAGCGAAATGAGGCATAGAGTATGAATATATAAATAAGAGATAGAAGATCTGAAGTGGTTGAAGAAACCAAGGTATGAAATACACAAGTATTCCAGTACAGCAAATATTGAGCGAAAAATGAGGAATTTATCTCTTCCTTCTCACTTTACTTTCATCATCGTTCTTTACAGTATTGCTATGAAATATCCGGCGTGAAGACTTACTTATAGCTTGTAGATCCTGTTTCAACTCGGAAGTCGTGACATTGTAAAGTTCTAGAATATATCTAATATAGTGAAAGCAAAAACTAAACAGTTAAGGAAGATTTCAGTGGTACTGTACTATATTAATTAGAAAATTAGCTGCAGGGAATATCAGATAATAATTTGTCTGATTGTAAAATAATTGTGCTAAAAATTTTGTTTTAAAATCTTTTCTGTTTAATAATAACCAAAAATTTAACAACTATCTAAATTTTTTGGTAAAATATTTCAGTCTCATTAATAAATCTTTTTGACTCCATTATTCACATATACGAGTAAATATGTGATTGAATATGAGTATATACTTACACACATATGCAATCACGTAAATTTATATGTGAGAGTATATTTATAACTCCTCAAAACAGCTTACAATTATTCTTCTCAGGGCACGGTGGACCGGTTGGCAAAGGCAGCGAGCCAGTCAACTGAACGTCTTAGATTCTATGCCGGTCTCTGACAAATAGCCCCGCCGTGTACAATAATGGCGATTGATACAAGAAAAATCTGTCGTGGCTACAATGTCCTCCAATTGCTCAAATTTACCTCTGGAGGTGCGGGGTCAAGTGTCTCGGTCTCGTCACTTGATCGTTTCAAAATTACGGGACCGGTCACTTAGCCAAGTCGAACTCCGACCCTTGTGGTGATATTAAAAACCGGAGCCTCACCATTTCGCCCAATAGCCGTTTTGGACTACAATATACTTACGGTCAAGGGGTATCGGTCACATCAAAAATACATTGCTCTTTTCAAAAATGAAAATATTGATTTATTTCTTCCAGATAAAAATTTATTGGTATGAAATGACCATTACTGTTGCAACGAAATTATTTATCAACTAAGAATTAAATGTGTTTCAGAATGCCTAGCACTGCACAACAGTTTTCCAGCTGTTGCGTAGTCAAAAATATTTTCTAAGGATCATCTATCTCACTTCCTTCAATTCATGACTGTTTGCTCTAATAGTGTCATTATAAAACCAGCGTTACGCTCCATCTTCTCTCTTTTGGGCTGCATCAAAATGAACACCTCCAGTTCTAAGATTTCATACTTAATGTTCCTTTTGAAATTTATCTTTGTATTTCGATTTTATTCTTCCTCTTCTCAGTGACTAAAAAGGCCTGTTTACATAGGAGTCCGGTAACGGAAACGTTAAAGAATTGAAATATATTTTACCAATGACAAACTTCCAAACTCTTAGCAACGAATTTTTTAACGCCTATGATTGGTTTACTCCCGTATCAGCGTCATCTTCCTTTCCGCTACCGTACTTCTATATGAAAAGGCCCAAAGACTGAAGGTAGGTATTTCCACTAATCGTCGAGGTTCCCATAACATTACTTGCAGTGACAGCCTTCATGAATTTCTCACGTTTGTGTGAATTTTTCTGGTTTCGGTTACCTTCAATTCTCTTTCTTCATTCTGTGGGATAATGCCTTGAATTCAGGTTTTATTGGTCATATATTTACTCCTGATATGTTTCGCACAAAACCTCCTCTCCACCAATTTTCGAAGGAAGGCGGCAGATTTACTAATCCAACACTTGTTAAACTCCCATCTTCTTTTCTGTAATATATATATATATATATATATATATATATATATATATATATATATATATATATATATATATTTATATATATATATATATATATGTATCACACGTTGCCAAAGTTGATCTGCTGTGGCAGCTGGGGATGGAATCTGGGTCAATCGTAGAGCAACCATGGACCACATGTTTTCTATCGGCGAAAGATCCGGAGAGTGAAGCGGCCAGGGAAGCAATTCAATCTGGCGATTGACGAAGAACCGTTGGACAATGCGTGCCACGTGTGGTCGCGCATTATCCTGTTGAAATATGGCTGTGGGCAAGCCCTGAATGTAAGGAAGGACAACTGGCGCCAACACCTCGGAGATGTACCGCTGGCTGTTTAAAGTACCGGCAATGCGTACTAGAGGTGTGCGAGAGTGATATCCAATACCACCCCATACCATAATACCCGGTGAAGGACCAGTGTGGTGGTGCATAACGCAGCTGTTCAGCATCCGCTCTTCACGGTGTCTCCAGACTCGAATGCGAATATCGTGGTGTTGCAGACAGAAGCGTGACTCGTCAGTAAAGACAATTTCATTCCATTCTGCCGTCCACATCCTTCTGTCATCGCACCATTGGCGGCGGAGACGTCTGTGGTTCTGTGTCAAGGGTAGACAAAGCAATGGACGTCTTGCGGACAGCCCACTCTGCTGTAAACGGCGTCGAATGGTACGCGCAGACACTGGATGATGCGTTACAGACTGCATGTGCTGTGCTATGGTTCGTGATGTGACTGAGCGATCCGTCACTGCCATGCGAACAATTTGCCTGCCATCACGTGAAGTGGTGCGCTGAGGTGGATGCGATCGAACACGCCGGTCCGTCGTACCCTCCTGCATCCAACGATCACATATCCGCATTACAGTTGTTTGGTTTCGTCCAACACGACTACCGATTTCCCTGAAAGATAATTCACAATCTCGGTAGGCCACTATCCTTCATCTGTCGAACTCGGATACTTGATCAAAAGATGATCGCTGTTTTCGACGAGGCATAATTGATCGTTTTTTTGAAAAACCACAAGAAAAACACAATTGCCGAACTTGAAATCGTCGAAATCTCCAAGCCTTAAATAGCGCTTTGAAGTGGCGCCACAGGCGCGCGTGATGTGCGTCTGCGCTGAAATTCTAATCATTTGCATATCTCACCTCCGCTAATGCATGTTTTAAATTTCATGTTATTTGCATGTTTCCTTCAGAGTGTTGCATTTACAGTGGCCAGCAGTATATATATATATATATATATATATATATATATATATATATATATATATATATATATATATATATATATATATATATATATATATATATATATATATATATATATATATATATATATATACAGGGTGATTATAATTAAAGTTTAAGTTTCAAAACGCGATATAAAATAAACCACTGATGAGAATGACGTCAAACTTGAACGGCATGTTATTGAAGAAGGCGGAAAGCATATGGCAGAAGAAAAAAATTAGTTGCAAATTTTAGCAACAGATGGCACTGTAAGCGGCAGAATCACGACGAGAAATGAGAAATGATTCGTAAAACAACGGCTAAGGTGTAGGTTACAAATTAAAACGCATTGACAAATTAGAATTGTTGAGTAATTTTATTTGCACGACTGTACATATCACATCGAAAGGGACAAATCGGTTTCAAGAGTTTTTCGGCGATATACCGCATAAGAACCCTTCATCAAAAAAGTTCGGAAATATCGCGGGACTGGCGCAAAATATGTTCAATATGATGTCTACCGTTGTGTGCAACAACTTGAAAGCGACAAACAGCATGTTCCACAACGGATCGCAGTGTCTCCGGGGTGATGTTCAGAATGTGTTGCGAAATGCGTGCCTTTAATTCCTCTAAATTTGCAATTGGAGCACGGAACACAACATCTTTGAGATAACCCCACAGCCAGAAGTCACAAGGGGTAAGATCAGGTGATCGGGACGGCCAGGCTGTAGGGAAATGACGGCTGATAATTCGAGCATTTCCGAAATGGCGCCTCAGCAGCTGCTTCACGGGATGTGCAATGTGCGGAGGAGCGCCATCTTGCATAAAAATGATTTCATCCACACATACACGCTGCTGCAGAGCTGGAATGACGTGATTATGCAAAAGAGACGCATAGCGCTGACCAGTGACGGTAGCGTTAACAGGACCGGAAGCACCCATCTGCTCGAAAAAATATGGCTGTAGGATGAATGATGCCGTAAAGCCGCACCACACCGTGACCTTTTCAGGATGAAGTGGTACGGAGTGCGTTGCCAGTGGATTTTCTGTTGCCCATATTCGACAATTCTGGGTATTGACGTACCCTGTCAGATGGAAATGGGCTTCATCTGTTCACAAAATTTTCCACGGCCATTCATTATCCACTTCCATGCGACCAAGAAATTCTAACGCAAACGTCTCCCTTGCTGGCAGGTCAGACGGAAGCAACTCCTGCACATGGACAATTTTGTACGGATAGCATTGCAGGATGTTTCGTACAATTTTCAGCACCGTGCTCGTAGGCCTGTCCAATGTTCGGGCAATTCCTCGTGCACTGCATGGTTGCACACCACCGGCCGACCCCTCCTGTAATGCTGTGGCCACTTCTTCAACTACCGTCGAATGCACTCGTTTTCTACCTCTACCAGATTGCACATCAAACGAACCTGTCCTATATATATATATATATATATACAGAGGCTGTTCACATATTTTTTAGACGATGTATATTGTATTCACAAAACTAAATTACATAAAATTTTTGTATTTTAAATGTTCTATTTGACATCCCTTATTCTGAACTATCTTTCGACACCGCAATTTCCAGGATAATAATACCTTTTGAAGTGTCCGAAGAGGTATTCTATCCCATTCCTCCTGAACAGCTTTCCAGAGTCCTGTAAGGGTTTTGGGACGACGTTTGGATAATGCAGATTTTAAAAGTAAGAAAGCACAAACATACATAGGTGATACATCGGGGGATTTAGTAGGGATATCAGTGAAAGGTATGGCCTTGATACCAGTTTTTTTTTCCATTTCGTTTAGGAAATTTACAGTGGATTTTGATGTGTGACTGCTAGCTTTGTCTTGATGGAGTCTCACAGATTGATGGCACTGTGGGTAAAGCGATGGTATTTCATTCAGAAAAATTGGCGACAAAATATGTTCCTGATAGTATTTGGAGTTAATGTTGACATTTTTTTCCACTCTCTTTATTTTTAACTTGCCATTATAAGAAAAACCAGCAAGAATCATAAATCCCTTAGAAAAACTTTCTTTCGATTCTTTGAACCATGTACTTAAATTTTTTCTCCCCTTTTATGATAATAAATGGCTCTTTTTTTGTTGCAATCATTTAAATACACCCATGATTCATCTATTGTGACAATTGTGTTCCATTTTTCTTTGGATAAGTGTTTCTCATATAGAATTCTGCAGCGTGTCCTGGGTTCAGCGATATGATTTGGAAGAAGACGATGCACATTGCGTTTTTTTTGGTTTCTTAAGATTTAAATCAACGTTTATCATTTTGTTTACAGTGCACACCGAGTATTTTAATGATTTTGCAACTGTCCTTTGTCTAGGGGGATTTTCTTTTAACATTAAACAACGTACCTTTGCAATAGTCGAAGATGTCCGTTTTTTCCTTGGATACTTGTTTGGAATTTTTGTCCCACTTGAGGCTCCAATTTGACGTTTTTTTCCTTTCTTGTTGACGATATTACCTATCGACGCTTTAGATATCACAAAACCATGACTCTCACATCGTTTTTGGATAACGGAGTATGCATATTTCTCTTCGGAAAGAGCATAAATGTAGCCTTCGAATCACTGCTTTGTTAAAAACGCCATTTTGAATAAAAGCAAAACTTTCAAGCCGTAGACGATAATTTTGACTTTTAAAAACATAGTACAATTGCAACTATTTCTTTTGCAGCAAACGATTTTTTATTACCGCTTACCAAAATCGTCTAAAAAATGTGCGAATAGCGTCTGTATATATATATATATATATATATATATATATATATATATATATATATATATATATATATATATATATATATATATAAAGTCAATTATCGGTTGAAAAGAAGTTAAATTCGAAAGTGCGTCAAAAATGGAATCACATAGTTTGTCTTTAGAACCGTCGGAATCAATATGCAAAATATTAGCAACACAGATAAAATCATTTAATGAATATGTTTTAAGGATGGATTTCTTTCGCGAATTCAAATCGAAAGTAACAGGGAAATTCTGAAAACTGCGTAATTTAGATCGGGATGATCGATCAAATGTATCATCAAAACACATCGAAAACAATAACTTAATACTTTTAGTTGGTGCACAGCTGAGTGCTTGTGCAATTGGCACAATATCGTTTAGTGAAACTGAACACATATTGACACAACAAAAAAAAATGGTACTCACTGAATGCAGACTTCTAAACAGAATAATCCAACAATTTGTATATCTCACTCAACTCAGTCCTCGGCACGTCATGAAAAATTGATAAGTAATCCGTGGAAAAGTCACATCAGCAAAATACTTCGTTCAAACCGTCTCGAATTATACGTCTGAGGTAAAGTCGGTAAATATCAGCTGTAAACGTCTTTGAAACTATCACGTCAAATGGAGAGTTGATACGGCAGGCATGGGTGATCTAGGGGATTAAAGGGTAAAAGGAGGCCAGAGCCCCCATCTGTGGGGTTTTGGGGGGAATAATCACAAACAGTGTTAACATAAGTAACATTTATTTAAAGAGGGATATTATTTACAGGGGGAACTAACGTCTAAAAGGGGAAAAAACAAGCAACGCGGCACACACACGTGCACGCTCGTCCGAAGCAAAACATCGTCTATCTCTTCTGTTCTTCGCGGCGCCCGGTAGGTGGCGCTCGCCGGGGTTTACAGGGGCGCACTCCATATGAGAGTGGCATGCATGGGGCTGTATGGATGGCATCCCACATTTATATATATATATATATATGAAGTGGTGAAAGGCAAAGTGGTGTAAGTCACATTTTCAACTTTTTTTATTTGAGGGCAAAAATGTAATCTCCATATTCAATTTATAGCGGAATTGCAAATAGTTATTATTTAAAATATTATAATAATTATTATGAATTATAATTTGTTTAAATTATAGTGGAATTTTTTGTAGTTTTTGCATTAAAACGCTTTGGACTTACACCACTTGACTTACTGACTTAAACCACTTTGGCTTTCTCCGCCTCATATTATATATATATATATATATAAATAAAACAGTTCCGTAACTGACTGACTTACTGACTCACCGACTGATTGATATACGACGCACAGATCAAACTGCTGGACCTAAAGGGCTGAAATTTTGCATGGTGATTCTTCTTATGGCGTAGGGGTGCACTAAGAAAGATTTTTGAAAAGAAATTCTTAGATTTTTTTAAATTAAATTTTAAGTTGTTTTTGTAACATTTTTTAAGTTTGCATTTAAAACAATAATTTGAGGGTTATAAAATTTATATCACGAGAAAGATTATGAAAATCCCTTTAAAATGAAATCTTTGTCGAATCTTTAGCTCCTTTTACTGATTTTTGGTGAATTTTAAAAGATTAATTTTTAGAATTTAATTTATTAAATGCTGATCACGTGATTTTTTTTCTGGTACTACATAACATATCGTCACGTGCATAACAACTAAATAGACAAAAAAATATTTTTTTCTTCTTGCTAATGCGGCAGAGGATTGGACCTTATCCAAAAATTTATTAAAATACAGTAAAAGATATGTTCCTCAAACAGTACTATATTAACTGTACTATATTCTTTAGTATGTTCTATTAGATTTAATTTGGATATTTTCTTCTACATTATTTTGTCTATAAAAATATCCGTTACGATTTTTTTATAAATATATTTTTTCGCCTTTTTTTAACATTAATTGAATACATTGATCGTTGAATTTATTATAAATATATTTATACATATTTTTGGCATTAATTGCATACATTGACCGTTGTATTTAATTTGAATGTACTCCGTAGCGAAGTACGGGTTTTCAGCTAGTATATATATATATATATATATATATATATATATATATATATATATATTTCACGCTTTTAGTTCCTGGCTCTTGTGGTTCAGAGCATATAGTGGTTTTGCACTTTCAACTGTTGTCTTATATATATACACTGGTGAAATAAATTAAGAGAATTTGCATAGTTTATCGAATTTCATGAAAAGAACTGAACTGAATGTAGACAAAAATGCAAATCTTGTACGTCAAATACGTAAGCGTACACGTGTGTGTAGGCGGAGCCAGTAGAGAAACAGGCTTTATAAGCGCGCGTAAGTTAAGACGCATTTCGTTCGCTAGCACACCTGGGCGAATTTCTTGGTGTTATTTTACAGAAATCGATGAATTTCAAATTTTAACAGTAAAAATGAGTAACCACCAACGTTTAGACGATGGAATGAGGTGGCGAATTGTGGGGAGGCTAGAAGCAGGCCAATCTCAAGTCCAAATTTGTAGAGAGTTCAATTTAACTCCCAGCATCGTGTGTAACTTATGGAAATAGTTCCAGGATACCGGATCCATCGAGAGAAAGCCTGGGCAAGGTCGTCCAAGAGCCACGACGGCCAGAGAAGATCGCCATTTGTCGATTTTAGCGAGGCGTAACAGGAGTGCTACAGCTTCTCAGCTCTCGTGACTTGTATGCAGCCTCAGGAATCCGTGTATCAAGGGTGATTGTTTCCAAAAGACTTCATGAGAGAGGGTTGTTTGCAAGAAGACCTGCTGTTTGCGTCCCGCTCACTTCTACGAACAGGAGAATCCGTTTATCATGGTGCAGAGAGCATAGAGATTGGAGTATGGATCAATGGACGACCGTTCTCTTCACGGATGAGTTCCGGTTCAGCCTAAACACCGATTCTCACCGTACGTTCATATGGAGAGAACCAGGGACCCGCTACCTACCCTGCAATGTCCGCGAAATCGACCATTAGGGCGGAGGAGGTTTAATGGTCTGGGAAGGGATCCTGTTGGATGGCCGCACACCTCTCCATGTCTTTGAAAGAGGCACTGTGGCTGGTGTGAGGTATAGGGATTAGGTCTTGGAGCCCTATGTTCGCCTTTTCAGGGGTGCAGTTGGTCCTGAGTTCATTTTAATGGACGATAACGCGAGGCCACATAGAGCTCTTCTGGTCGACGAATTTCTAGAGAATGAGGATATTCGACGGATGGATTGGCCAGCCAGATCTCCAGACCTTAACCCTATAGAGCATGTATCGGACGCTCTGGGGAGAGCAATTTCAACTCGCAACCCCTCTCCGAGTACCATCCAGGGAATTAAAACTGTGTTGATGAACGAGTGGGACCAATTGCCCCAGTAAATGATAAACTGCCTTATTTCAAGTATGAAATCACGCTGCGAGATCTGTATATCTGTAAGAGGGAATCATACCCCCTATTAACCCATCTATTAACTTACTTTTTTTATTTATTCTGAAACCGCTGTTTCATACCTTCCAACTCCAATGACTGTTACGCACGATCATGCGTGTGTATTACAATTATTGAATTTTTATTCGTTTTGTATTGTATTAATGTCTATACAGATGCGGAAGCATAACAAAGCAATATGATCGTTGGGACTGGATAAAATGAACGACACATACGGAAAAACGATGGAACCGAAAACGATCGATCGAGATTCCACTGTGTGTGTGTATATATATATATATATATATATATATATATATATATATATATATATATAATTCAAATAAGAAGATTTACGGTCCGAAATCATATTCGAAAAGTTTTATTTTGGTCCTTAAAGATAAGTTTAAATATCCATTGAGGAAATATCCTTTGACCCATCCACATAAGAAGCTAAAACTTTCTTCTTTTTAAGAGACGTTTTTTCTCCATTTTTCAGTGAATAAATCGATTGCCCATTACTTTGCTAGTTGCAACATTATTTCAAACATTATATGAAATATCTTTAAAGTTACAGACCGTGTAACATCAGATCAAATCGGTGGAATAAAATTTAAACGTTTTAAAATATTCGTTAATTTCGCGTGTCTGAAAGAACATTATATCACAAATTCCTCGTAAAACTTTTATTCAGAAATCACTTTCATAAAAATTTGAAAGCAATGGATAGTAAATTTTCCCTGCCGTGAAAAGGTTTTTATACATTAAGCAAAGATTTTTTTTGCATTTCTCCACATTAAATCTCTAGCATTGTTCAAATTTTGTGACCTTATCTGCTTCCTTGTTCGCGTATTCCCACAATGCTGGAAGGTAGTACTATGTGTATGGAATTCTTCCTTTTATTCTCTCCTTGGCATCTCCCCTGATGCTGTATTTTTCGTCAGAGCAAATTGACATAAAATACAATAGGAAATGAGAGTAGCGTGCAGAATGAATGAATGTGCTGGAACAGCTTACTGACCAGAAAAAATATGAATTGTTTCACTAGATAGAGAATCAAACATTAACTCTTTGCAGGGAGATAATGAATTCTTTAGTGGAATGGTTGCCTGGGAATTGGTAATAATAAAAGAAACATAGATGTGTTCTTTTGTTTCCTTGTAAAAGAATATAAAAAGAAAACTTTTCATGTTATGTTTTTCTACTTTATTTTTGAAATTTATCATTTGTCATTTGAATAAAAATTAAAAAATTTTCAATCGATGAATTATTTACTACTTGAGTCTTATATTTCATAATTTCATTAAATGCGCGTAAGATAGAAATATTGACAGATTTCATTTTACAATGAAGGCTGGAATTACCATTTTTAATATAGAGTTATTTAATCTTATATATATATATATATATATATATATATATATATGTAACATGCATTATTTTGGACGCCTCTCCTTGTCTGGGAAAATTCTCAATCCCCCATGCACCTGCTTCTTAATGTTTGACCTCAGATTTATTGCTGCTGTCTTCTTATTTTTATGTTTTTATGGCCCATGTTGCTCGACGCGGAGCCAAGCCTCACTCATTGACGCCGTAAAGCGTCGTAGCCATAAATCGGTTGTGACCTTTAGGCTGGGTGGTTCTCCTATCAATTTAGATCCGCACACTCACATCCTGCTTATTGCACTTTCTCCATATTGTACTGCGACAAATAGGGAGGAAAGAGATCTGGCCGTACTGTGGACAAACGGTGACTCTCCCAGCAGGACATGACAGCCAAAAACAAAATCTTGTATAGTACAGAGATGGGGAAACAGGAGAATGGGCGTTTGTTCCGCCTGTGGAAGTATTAGTAAGAATGGAGAGGGCAAGGAGTGGTCAACCCATGGTCTGTCTGTAGCTATTTAGTCTATTTATTTATCTAATTCAGCACCTTATGTGACTGAAATGTATAAGTGAATTTGAAAGTTTTACAGGCAACTGTGATAGCTTCCAAAAAACTAAGTTAATAAGTGGGTGATAGGACAGAGACTTCGAGAAGGAGAGAATTTAAGAAAGATAAAAGAAGTAGAAATGTCACATTCGGGTTGTTAATTTTGAGATCCAAAAAAGTTTCGTATATAACATTATATTAAAAAGAAAGTTTAAGCAAGATAGTTTTTTCTTTAATATTAGGACAACACGCATTGTTTAATCACTTAAATCTGAAGTCATGTGATGTTAGTAATCAGAAGAGAGAAAAACTTTAAAAAAAAAAGAAAATGGATCTCTGATTTGCTGTAGAAATTCACATCCTTATATATATATATATATATATATATATATATATATATATACACTACTAAATCATAAACACACTACCAAATCATAAACACATCATAAACTTTATATTATCTGAATCAATAGAACCAAAAATACACAATATATGAAATTATTAAACACATAATAAAATACTTTGGACCTTAAAAGTATGGAACCAAAATTTGCACCACAAATCTTTTATAATCAACTGTCAAATTTATCCATTAATTGTAGTATTTTAATTTTAATGTTCAAATTTCAATTTTCAAAACAAGATACTATTCACAAAAATATTATTCCATTAAATAACACAAATAACCAAAATTATTTTATCAATACCTATCATCTTGGAATTTTATCTAAACATCCATTAAGTAACCCTAAGTTATTTTTTTTTCTTATAGAACATTTTGGTATGAATCCCCGTTGTATAGCTTCTACATATTCTTATTTGTATTCAATATTTCAAAAACATATATTTCATTATAATATTCTCTTTTCTATTTATTTATTTCTTAACTAAGTTTCATCAAAATATACTCACGAGGGTTCAGAACCAAATGTGTTATTTCAATATAATAAACAAAATACTTAAATTCTTAAAATACTTATAATGTCCAAAATATTTTAATATTCACATGGACAGCATTGAAATTAAATTCCCAAAACTCAAATCCTACGCAAAAATTTAGAAAAAGTAACACGAAAACAACAAAAATACTAGGTTAAAATGAATTAAAGCAATTTCATCTTTTACGCGACTCATGTTTTCCAAACTATTGATGATTCAATAGATTTATGGCTGAGAGTTGGCCTTCAACACTCTGTGTTTACAGTAGTTTACAATAGCGAGTTCGACAGCAGAATGACCTACTTTCACTCCGTGAGATTTAAAAGAACACTGCACATTACTTTTATCAGTGCACAAATCAAAATGACATATAAATCACTGAAATATAATAGTTCCGAAACTTAGTATCTTCTTCATCAAAATGCAACTATATTTTCAAATTTGTAATATTTACACTAAAAAACACTCATAATAAACTTATCAAAATATAAATCTCAAAATATCTTTTTAAATCTTAAACTCTAAATCAAACACATATTTCAAAACTCAAAAGAACTTATAATATAAAGAAATGTTAATCATTAATGCACTCTTAAAACTGATTTAACTTTTTCTTCCCAAAATAGTCTTAACTAATCTAGACTTTCATGAAAAAAGTTTCCAATCTCATTATTGCAATGAAAGCAAATAAAAACTTTCATACTGCAGAATTCAGCTCAATAGTCAAACGAATCTACTGAGAACATGAATTAGTTAATTTCCCTGTTCAGAAACTAAAATAAAAATGTGACAGTTTATTATTAAATGCCCAATCCCAAATTGGTACTAAAGTTTTCATAAGTTTTCATCTCCAGTAAAAATGGGTGGGTAAAAACTCTTTGAATTTATATGGGTTTAGTTACAACAGTATTCATTATTTCAAAAACTAATTAATTAATTCAATTTCTTATATTTCTAAAACCCATAATTCTCTATTTCATTAAAGCTGACACATCCATTTAGGATAAAACAATCTTTAAGCATTACCTTTCACATTAAACATTTCGTTAGACACAACCTTGACACTCATCCCAAGAAATTACGTAAGACTTTGTACTCTTACAATATGAAAAAATATACACAAAATTCTAACTTTATCAAAATGTAAATAAAAAAAAAACACTTTATAAAATCAAAAACCACAATACATATTATAAGTTACTGATTTTCTTTTCTTTCTCTTTTTAATCATATTTGTGAAACTAAATCGATAACTTGAAAACATTTTCACTGAAAAACACATTTATAATAAATTAATCAAAATATAGAAAAATTAAAAAACACTTCACTTTCAAAAACTAATTCACAAATATTAGCTTACCTTTTGAGACTATCTTACATTTTAATTTATTATTATTTTTCTAAATTTCAAACAAATTATAAACTAAAATCTTCAGTATTTTTACATTTTCAAAATCTGCAGTTCTGTTCTGAAATTATTTAGGTGAAGTCCTCGGCCTGGTTAGTCATGTACGGTGAAAAAGGTTTTTCCCGAAGTAAAGTTTGTACGAGCATTCCGTAGAAAAAATTTTCTAGGTGCGAAAACACAGCTGTACAGTTGATGTCAAGCACAAACTCAATATTCCAAGAAAGAAAATTTCTGTCAAAGTCACAATCGTAGCACCACAGTTTTCAAAATTACACTTATCAACACTGGTTGCAAAGAAAATAATTGTTTGTCGGGGAATTCGCACTCGTCCCGTGGATTCATCTACTGCATCAATTATGTCCAAGAAAAACTGGAAAATCTGAAGGGGCAATTCGCCGGAACATGCATCTCGATACAAAAGGCGACTTCTCCGCACAGCACGACACAGACTCAACTAGATTCCGCCAAACTGCCACTTGCCAAAATGTGAATCGTGATAAAACTCGACTAGAGTCAAATCGGAACTCCCTCAATCCTCCTCGAAGACAGCAAGTAGCAGCCACGAGGCAATAACTCCTGAACGTGACGATAGCAAAGGCGGAATAATGAATTTTTTTTTCTTTTTTCAAGTCGAAAACTAACTTGCACTGTCGTGAAGACGAGAGATGATGAAAACGCGAAAATTGCGAGTTTAAATTCTCTAGTCAATAAATTGGAATTGCATTGGGGATTTTCTTCCCGCGCACAAAAACAGGTCACATATCCCTACCGACTTTTTGTAAAATGGTGGAACAGTCCCGTGGGAACGGTGACCGGACACCGACATGCCACAGCGGGAAAGTCGCGCCAAGTGTCCGGTAACAAATCCGCTATTCACTTCTGAGAATGCAAATTTTATTGAGATGCTGCTTTATCTTGGGGCAATGACAGATGCAAAAAAGATACTCGTACATTGAAACACGTCTGTTTATAATCTCATGGAGGGGCAGTCACACGACCTCTGGATTCTTGCAGCCATTGGATAGGAACCCTGATATCTGGGCTCGGGAACTTACATAACCACAGGGGTTGTATAGGAGTTTACAGGGGTCATATTAAAGGTGCCTGAAGTGAATTCCTTTGTTCTTGGATTCGAAAACGAAATTAACTCTACGACCAAGGGAATTTAAAACAATATAGAAATTAGTTAGGGGTCTTTGGGTTTTATATGTTATATATATATATATATATATATATATATATATGAAATAAATTAAAAACCCTTTTTATTATTTATCACGCCCGTTCCAAAGTTTTCATCCTAACGCAACAGAATACCGTCCCCTTAACCTTTGAATCGCGACCTACATGGAAACCGAAATAATTTATTAGTTTTTCCCCTAAGGCACGTGTGGCCAAAGCTTATATAAGCATTATATAACGGACATCACCTCATATGACGCGACTTAATCACGTGGCAGTTTTTAACCAATTACAGTTCAGCCCGCCTGAAAAACTCGCGCTTTTCTCAATAATTCCGTAGCTTTTGTCTGTTTGCTCACGGCCAGAAAACATGTAGTTTTTCGCTCCTGTCAAATTTGTACGGGCGGGGCCGCGTCCCCGTCCCGTTCGCCGCGCGATGTGTTTTGTGTGACTTGGTGTAAGGCACGACCAATGTTGTAAGCTGTCAGTGAGTGATCCAAGAATAAACTAAGTTTAAGACGTTGGAAGTACGTTCTTCACTCGTCTCCCTGCCTCTGTTCCTCGACTGCATTGTATTCTCCCAAGCAACCGGCCGCGACAGCTTTCTATTCTCTCTATTCGCCTGCCCTGGTCCGACGACTACTTCGCCATGACTACAAAACTGATAAATTTCAACGGCCAAAATATATGTACGACTACACCCCGAGTATACACCATCAATTGTTATCATTACAATTTAGCTCGGCAGGAAGTGAACCTGTCCACGGCAAGATCTCCAATGGATATTCAAGTGTTTTTTCGCCTCGGAGAAAATTCGTAATACCCGTTGTGTGCAGTTTGTGTCAGGTCGGCGCCATCTCGTGCCGATATTTTTTCTATACAGATATTCTTGCCCTTCGTTCGTCGTGACGCGGTGTGTTTCATGTGTTTTCGCGAAGTGAGAGAAGGAAAAAATTTGTGTGCGCGTGTGTTGTAGAAAGTGATTCGCGATATTCCTTCAAGATTGTGTTCCGTCATGGATAATTTTTCGCTACGACAGTATGCGCGTCAAAGGAGATGTTTTGGTTCGGTTTCTGTGTGCTAAGCAATGGAGAGAGACATGTTTGTTTTTCTGCGTCGGAGCTCAGCGTGATCTTCAAGGGGAATAATGTGCGCGTTTTTGAAAAAATGCCTTGATGGCTTCATCAAAAAAAAAAAAAAATAATATTGTGTGTGCGCGTGTTGAAATGATCAATTACGACATGAAGGTGATAATGATGTTAAACTGGAAACCTAAGAAAAAAATATATTATGACTTAGACGCTGTATCAAATGTTTCGAGGTGACTCCTGGACATCCAATAATTTACATTGATTTATTTTCTTAACAATTTTTTCCTTCTTACTAATTTGAATTTTGCGTTATAATTAAATTAAAATAAAATAATGATTGATACTCCATGGGTAAGTTACAGTCTAAAATATTTTCAATTATTTTTCAATAGGAGATATATGCGCATTGATAATTTGATGTTATACTTGAGATTTAAATTACCAATTTTGATATATTTTAATCATCTCATTTATTGTGTATTTTATTTTCAGCGAGTGATTTTTAATGTTTAAAGTTACCAATTTTGATATATTCCATAACATTTAGTGTATATTTAGTTTCATTAAGTGATTTTAATACTTTTAGTTATTAGTGATTTCTGTATTTTTGTGACACATTTACTGGAAGCTATGGGACTTTCAATCGCAATAAGAACTGAGAGTGTGATTAACAAAACAGAGACTGAGATGTAATAGCCTGAGATAAAAATTTCAGGAAACATTCTCTCAAGTACCACAAATCAGTTAGTGTATTTTTTGAAATGTTTTTGATATTCTTTATTTTATAGTGGACATTTTGATATTTTTTATTTTATAATAACAATTTTGATAATTTTGAATGTTGATGAATCTAGAATTTTTTAAGATATTGATAGTTTTTGTATCCGGATACTCGAGACTTAAGACAAAACCGTACTATCTAAATAACATGAAAGTAATTGTGAGTTCCTGTTTTGTGTAAGTGATCCTGTATTTCTCGATTATGACATTTTATATTTTTTCCCTAATCTACCCTATTATCATACGAATGTGCACTCTTCTAACTAAATAAAAATATTTGAGAAAATTAATGATTGGAAACAATTTGCACCGAATTAAATCAAACAAATTTTCTTCCGGTAACCTAACCTCAACTTAATTGAAATTTAATTCCTTGTGAGTCGGTTCGACCCCGACCACAAATATGATATATTACAAATCCCAATTGAGTCGGTTAGACCCCGACCATAATTTAATACAAATCCTTTGTGATTCGGTTCGACCCCGAACGCAAAATAATCTACGACCAACCCAACACAATGGTAGCTCAGTGGGCCTGAATTTAGTGCGTTTTCGCCGGGCCTCTGCGGAATATCACACCGTAGATTGTCACATTTGGAGACCTAGGCTAAGTTCATTGCTCCAGTGGTGTAAATCCATTTCTCCCTAACTTAAAAAAAAATTTATGTTGAGTGTTATTGGATGAAATCAAATTAAGACAATTTTTTGAAAGAATTATTTGTTTACCTGCTTATTCCTAATTATTTGAAATGCCTATTGCCAAATTACCTTTATTTAAGTTTACTGTGTTGAATTGTATTAAAAAAATTCTTATTAATCTGTTTCCATGGTGCATTTGAAAAAATTATATTAGAAAAACCTTTCAAGATACTTACCAAGAATTTAACAAATTGACTTGAATAACCACCAAGAAGCCTGAACCCGAACAGCGACCAAACTCATGAACCAGAGATCCTTTTTCCTTTTTGATTTTTTTTGGGGTGCCTAACACCTCTTGACTCCATTTTTGATGGTTATACTTTGTGTGTTGTCTACATAAATTAAATAAATTGAAAGAAAAAAAAAAAATCTATCTTTTAAACTTTCTCCTAGAAAACCCTATTATGTGTAAAACCTCTGGATCTCATGAATGTAACCCGACAATGACCATTTTGAATTATTTTTACCTTTTAAAGTTTTAAGTACTTTTTTTAAAACAAATGTTGTGATTTATTGTGTTTTAATAATTATATTTTTATCATTCCATTTTAAGTGTATATTTAAGTTTTTTGAATAGTTGAATATTGCCATACTCCTTTCAAACTGTAATTTAAGTGTATTAATATTATTTATTTTTTTTAATGCAAGTTTGTGCTATGTTGTATATCCCATGACCTGAGCAGACACACAAAAATGATAGTAATACTAAATTTAAATTTGTTAACTCCGAGCAAAATTTTATTCCAAATTACTCCTCAAAATTTTAGTCCCAATTACATTTTGATATGCGGATCTCGCCTGATGGAGAGCCTTGCTGAAGGAGTCGGCCCTTCACGCAAGTCTTTTCCGGAGGGGGGGAAATTGAAATAAATTAAAAACCCTTTTTATTATTTATCACGCCCGTTCCAAAGTTTTCATCCTAACGCAACAGAATACCGTCCCCTTAACCTTTGAATCGCGACCTACATGGAAACCGAAATAATTTATTAGTTTTTCCCCTAAGGCACGTGTGGCCAAAGCTTATATAAGCATTATATAACGGACATCACCTCATATGACGCGACTTAATCACGTGGCAGTTTTTAACCAATTACAGTTCAGCCCGCCTGAAAAACTCGCGCTTTTCTCAATAATTCCGTAGCTTTTGTCTGTTTGCTCACGGCCAGAAAACATGTAGTTTTTCGCTCCTGTCAAATTTGTACGGGCGGGGCCGCGTCCCCGTCCCGTTCGCCGCGCGATGTGTTTTGTGTGACTTGGTGTAAGGCACGACCAATGTTGTAAGCTGTCAGTGAGTGATCCAAGAATAAACTAAGTTTAAGACGTTGGAAGTACGTTCTTCACTCGTCTCCCTGCCTCTGTTCCTCGACTGCATTGTATTCTCCCAAGCAACCGGCCGCGACAGCTTTCTATTCTCTCTATTCGCCTGCCCTGGTCCGACGACTACTTCGCCATGACTACAAAACTGATAAATTTCAACGGCCAAAATATATGTACGACTACACCCCGAGTATACACCATCAATTGTTATCATTACATATATATATATATATATATATATATATATATATATATATACATATACATACACACACACACATATACCGGGTGGCCATAATTAAACTGACAGTGCTCACAGTGTTCTGTAGCGCGATCTATTTGCGAGAATGACGCCACATTTTGTAGGAAGATTAAGAAAGACCGGGGACGAAGGATTCCGCGAAAAAATAAATTAGTTCCAAAAGTCACCGCTAGGGGAATATTTGGCGCTGTGTAATAGAAAATAGAGTGTTAACAAATGCAAATTAATACGGAATAAAATTACCTTTTATTATGCACATTTTCTTATTTAGTTCAAGTGCAATATGGCAAAGCTGTTCAGCATGTGGCGGTATTTCTCTCCGGTAACAGAACAGGTTTCCGGTCCTGTCGGGGTAATGTTCTCATAGAAGAATGGACCTACGATAAATTCCGCTGTGAACCCACACCAAACAGTTACCTTTGGTGAATGTAAGGGAATTTCTGTGACTGCATGTGGGGATTTGTCATCGCAAATTCGGCAGTTCTGGGTATTCACAGTTCCATGCAGGTAAAAGTGGGCCTCGTCTCCCCATAAGATTTTCCACGGCCAAGCATCATCCACCTCCATTCTGGCAAGAAAGGTGAGAGCAAAAGTCAATCGCTTATCATGGTCGGGGTACAGTTACTTCTGTAGCCGGCTGATCTTTTACGGATAGAAGTTGATAATCTTTCGTAAGATTTTTCATACCGTACTGTAAGGCATATCCATATTCCGAGCTAATCCACGAGCGCTAGAGGTGGCAGCAATATTGTCTGGTCCTCTGTCGACAATCGCCGTGGTAACTGCTTCGATTGTATCCTGTGGTACAGGTTTTCGTCGTCTGCCTGACTGAACCTTCAGAGAACCTGTTTTCTCAAACGTCGCAACCATTGCTTTTAGCCCATTAACTGACACAGGACCGTTACCTTTAAGCATTTTTTTGTCCGTTCTAAATGCACGAAGAGCGGCTGAAGCGTTGCACTGGTTGAGGTAAAATAATTTGACCAGTAACGCACGCTCGACTAAAGAAGGAGACATTGCACATAAACTTTCAATCCGATTGATTCGAAACGTAACACATTGCCTTTTAAAACCCAAGCAGCTGGCACTGTGCCAATGGATGCAACGTGAAATTTGAATAAAGAACTTCTTCTGCTCAGCGTACGTGATATTGCAGATCACGAGACTTTATCGGTGTTTATGTAGATTTTACGCTTTTTTAAAAGTGTTGACATATTGCACTTGAACTAAATAAGAAAATGTGCATAATAAAAGGTAATTTTATTCCGTATTAATTTGCATTTGTTAACACTCTATTTTCTATTACACAGCGCCAAATATTCCCCTAGCGGTGACTTTTGGAACTAATTTATTTTTTCGTGGAATCTTTCGTCCCCCGTCTTGTTTAATCTTCCTACAAAATGTGGCGTCATTCTCGCAAATAGATCGTGCTACAGAACACTGTGAGCACTGTCAGTTTAATTATGGCCACCCGGTATATATATATATATATATATATATATATATATATATATATATATATATATATATATATATATATATATATATATATATATGTATATATATATATATATACACAAAATGTACGAATAAAGATTTCCAGGGCTAATTTATTTAAAATGATAAAACGGGAAATAAACTTTAAAATCAATATATATTATGAAGCGTGATAATAGTATTAATATTTGCCGATAGATGGCATTCTTGTTGCGCATTCCCATACCCCAAATCCATTGATTTATATAAGCAACAAAAATTAAAACGACGGGTTTTGAAAATGTCAGAATTTGAGCAGATGTGATCCGTAATATTCTGTTTTTTATTAGGAAAGAATGCATCAGGGACAGCAGAAATGATAAATAAAGCTTACGGTAGCAAAGTTATCAAGAGGAATTATTTTTGAATGATTTAAGTGATTTAGAGATGGCCGCGCTTCACTAGATGATGATGCAAGGTAAAGCCGACCAGCAACTTCAATAACTGAAGCGAATGTTTTGGCCGTTAAAGCGATTATTCGGAATAACGATTATCCATTGGAGATATTGACCACACGATAGGAATTTCTTATGGTAGCTGTCAATCCCTTATAACAGATATGTTAGAAATGAAAAGCTTATGCAATTTCTTTGTACCAAAGTTTTTAACTAAAGAACAGTTGGAAAAAGGAGTTTACATTTGTAAAGACATTTGTATGACGCTGTTGTTATTTGTATGACGCTTTAACAAAATGCCAATCCTCAGCATGGAAGTCCCCAAACTCGCCCAGGAAGAAATGAGTTCGGATAGAGAGATTTAAAGATAAAGTCATGATGGAATTGTTTTATGATCACAGAAGTTTCAATCATTTTTAGTCATAACTGAGGGACGTACTGTAAATAAGAAAATGTACAAGGAAATAGAGCGTCTCAGCCCATCAGAAGTAAGGGACCGGACTTGATAATGCCTCAGAACATCGATCTGCTATTGTGGCTGAATATATAGGTAAACTTTCTGTATGTGTCTAGAGACAGCCTCCATAATCCCCGATCTTGTAAATTTTGCCTTTTTTTTTCTCCTCGATCCTTAGAAACGTCTGAAAGGGAACCACTATTCAAATGCAGAAAAAGGTCATAGGTAATGCGACGATTGCTGTGAAGAACATCTCAAAACAGGGATTGGAAACCGATTTTTCACAATTATACAGCCGCTGGAATAAATGTACAAATATCCAGGGCCAGTCTTTTGAAAATTTTGACGTATAATATTTTGATCTATAAAATAAAAAATTAGGCCTGGAACTTTTTAATCCTACCTTGTATATATATAAAAGAAATCAACGAAACAAGAATGATTTATTCGATTGTAATAAAATTTCGTATGCAAAGATGTTTCAAACGAAATGCAAATGATTTCAATTTGGTGTCCAACAAATAAATAGCGTGAGGTCCAGTGCATCAGAACTGCACATCCAGCAGTGTATATGAGGAGCGATTCTCGATCTGATGTTCAAAATTTCTGTTGAATTTTGATTGCGGAATCTTACGGCGACTGTAACAATGCCTCGTCAAAGAATTCGGGTTCATCACTACCATATTTCAGGTTTGAAAGAGGTTGTGTCATCGGAGTGAAAGAAGCTAGTTGGCCAAAATCGAAGAATCACTCGACATCTGAGTCAAAGCGAACCAGCCATTAGACGATGCTGGCAAAAGTAGGTTGATGACGTTCCTCTTACATCACACCGGACTTAACATTTCAATACGTTAATGCCGCATACGGAATGTGTTGCTAGGAATTGAATTTAAGCTGTCCGAACACTTCCATGACCACCTAGGTGATCTTTCCCCCACAGAGAGCATATTTGGGACGTAATGGGAAGGCGATTGTAACTAACACGGAATGCTGCCGATTTAACCCGATAGTTGGAGACAGTTTGGTAAGAAATCCCAAAGGACATCATCTGGGAACTTATCAATGCCCTGCTGGGTACCAACTTGCATCCAGGGCAGAGGTGGACGAACGCTGTATTGACTTCCTTACTTTGTAAATATCAAACTTCGGAATAAATCATTCTGAATTTTTAATATTTTTTTCTGTGCGTGTTCTTCACATCCAGCAATTTTTGTCACAATCGGACAACTTCTACTTTGTAAGTCGATATTTTTGTTGTATATATATATATATATATATATATATATATATATATATATATATATATATATATATATATATATATATATATATATATATCTTATTAATAAAAGAGAGTGTTTGTGTGTGTGTGTGTGTGTGTGTATGCGACCCCCAGGCGAATCTGTGATACTTACAGACGTCAAATTTGGCACACGGGTAGTGCAGACTATGGGAAGGTGCACCTCGAAGCCCGAATTTTAAATTTTATTCTAGAAAATTTTTTATTTTATGTTATGTGCTATATTTTATGTTTTTTAACTTCAGATTACGATATCTCGGCAAAAAATGATCGTAGAATCTTGATCTTTTTACAATCTAAGACTACAGACATTTCTCCTTCAAACAAGACCTCATTTGTTTAAAAATAATTTAAAACAGACTAATATTTTTATCAAAATATTAAAACCACTTTTAAGAGAAATTTATGCACTTTTGAGAATCTACGGTCGATGCTCTTCGAGTTTTTATCTTACAAAGAAAATATTTACATCATCTGGAAGATGAAAGCTTTCTCATTCATATCAACCTCATTTCAAGTCTCTATCTTAAAATTTCGATTTTTAATTGAATTTTAATGAACGATACTCGAACACAAATTTCCTGCTTGGTTCTTCAAGCGCGGAATTGAATGACAGAATTTTCTCCTTTTGGATTGTAAGCGATTGAGTCATTGAATTATGTTTTGTGGGATTTTTATGTTTTTTTAACTTCAGATTACGATATCTCGGCAAAAAATGATCGTAGAATTTTGATCTTTTTACAATCTAAGACATCAGACATTTCTCCTTCAAACAAGACCTCATTTAGTTAAAAATAATTTAAAACAGACTAATATTTTCATCAAAATATTAAAACCAGTTTTTAGAGAAATTTATGCAAATTTTGAGGATCTACGGTCGATGCTCTTCGAGTTTTTATCTTACAAAGAAAATATTTACATCATCTGGAAGATGAAAGCTTTCTCATACATATAAACCTCATTTCAAGTCTGTATCTTAAAATTTCGATTTTTAATTGAATTTTAAAGAACGATACTTCAACACAAATTTTATGTGGTTCTTCCAACGCGGTGCTCTAAGCGTTGGAATCAATCATTCATAAGAACTGCGCATGCGCACAAGGAAACGTTTTATTTACTTTTGCCGGTGTTCACTTTTTCTGTATTCTGTCAATTTTTGTTTAATTTAGTTACTTTTTGCGTATTCTTTCTTTTTATACTTATGTCTGAAACTCTAGAATATTTTTACTTATTATTATAATAATTCGAAACTTAACAATGTTTAAAATGGGTGTTTTAAAACAACTGATAATTATATTTGTGTTTAGCTTTGATTATGTTTGTGTTTAGCTTTGAGAAAAAAATAATTTTGTAAAGGTTTTTTTTGGTCTTTTATGCTAAAATAGCACTTAAAAATCAAAAAAAGAAACAAAAACTTAACTGTAAGTAGCATACCTATTTTATAAATTCATCAATTTGAAGTAATTTTTAATGAAATTTAGCTAAAACACCTATCATTCTGCACAAAATCCTAAAGCTAATGTTTTAAACTAATTTTAGCTTTTGATTGTGGAAATTTTTGATGTTAAAACATGTTAGCAATGTATTACATATGCATTATTTTGTATGTCAAATATAGCTGCAGATTAATTTTATAGAAATTTTTGGTATGACTTTCTTAAGTAGCATGATTTATTTTTTCTCGATGATATCTTTTTCTTAATTGTCATATTTTGAGAACATAACTTTTTTAAATTAAAAAAAACACAAATAACAGTTTAGGTTAACAAGATTTATTGTCAAGAATTATATTTCACATGATTCGACAAGCCACAGGTCAAGAAGTGTTGAAATTAATGGAGGTAAGGTTAATTTTTTTTACATGTAGTAAATTTTTCATGTCCTGATAAATGATTCATAGATTAGAATCGATAGCTGATTTATACCTCATTTATATTTTTAGAATTTAACTTCTTACTTCTGTTTTAACTTTCCTGTCTATTTTACCATCATGTTTTGTTTTGCTATTATTGAAGTGTGTAAAATGTTTTTCATTGCTTACTACGATTTTAAAATTATTTTTTTGTATTATTGGCCGGAGCATATCTGGCCGCAGCCTGTACTTTTTATTCATACTGTGTTATTTATACTGTTATTTTTTGTTCGTTATTTATACTGTATTTAGTTTTTAAATTCATTTGGTATTGTTTACCTTTCAGCTTTTTCCGAATGATTTTCCGAATCTTTACCCCGGAAAGAGAAGCGAGACTGGAAGAAATCAGACAACAACAGCGAAGAATAGTTGGACAAAAACCACAGGATCGTCATGATTTGTTAGCAAGAGTGTTTCATCAAAAATAAAATCACTTATGAGTCTCATCACAAAGGCAAAGATTTTTGGAGAAGTTAGGTGTCATATGTAGTCCATAATTGCAGTTTTGGCTGATTTAAACTCTGTTTTCTCACATTTTGATGCCCCTGTAGCAGTAGTGGATTACATGGTTAACTGGAGTTACTCATTTTGTTCCATTTTAAAGGAATTAGGCTGTGGTTCATATGGGAATGGCGTTTAGAAACATACGGCATATGAGGCAGATATTACAGATCAAATAATAGCAAAAGATGACACCACTTCAGTCAGTTGTCACAAAACAACTGTCTCTGGCCACATGTTGCAGAAGCCTCCTCTACACGATTTCTTCATTCTGGAATGGCGTTTAGAAACATACGGCATATGAGGCAGATATTACGGATCAAATAATAGCCAAAGATAGCAAGTGTCTATAGACAATGCGTGGATTGTCCCTATTGCCCTCTACTAAACACAATTTTCAATGCCCATATAAACGTAGAGTACTGTAATTCAGTTTTATAGTGTTGCGTGTGAGTGGAACACTGGTGTTTGGTTTTCAAATGATTTTAGCTTTTACTGGAAATTAGCAGAACATTAGCTTCCAAAGCAGTAATTGTTAGGAAAGTTTTGAATTTAATTTATTAAATGCTGATCACGAAATTTCTTTTCTTTTTGTGATACTTTAAATTAATTTTGCATCATGTGCGTAACAACGAATTTAATTGACAAAGAAAATATTAAAATACAGTAAAAGATAAAATTTAACCACTAGACTAATTGAGATGGAAATTTTTAAAGATTTAGTTCAAATTAGTAAGTTTTATGGATATTAAATCAAATCTATATATAAAACTGTAATTTCCTCTCAAAATATGCTTCGCCATGATGATAAATAAGTACCAAGGCCAAACTTTAAAATATGATGGCTTACATTTACCAGAAAATTGTTTCTCTCACGGTCAGTTTTACGTAGCTGGCTCACGCGTAAGTTCGCGGACGAGCCTGGTAATATTAGTTCCGCCCAATGAAGAAACAAAATATATTGTTTATAAGAAAATCCTCTAAAAAGCAATTTCATTACTTTTTTATTGTAATTATCCTAAAATGTATCCCTAAGGGAAGCACGGGTATTCAGATAGTATATATATATATATATATATATATATATATATATATATATATATATATATATATATATATATATATATATATATATATATATATATATATATGCAGTGGTACCTCCGAAAAGCGGACAGTCACGGGACCAAAAGATCTGTCCGCTATTGGGGAGGACAACCTTTTTATAAAAAAAGTTTTTGCACTTCTGTTTGACATTTGATTGAAAATTACGGCTGCAATTTAATTAAAAAGGAAACATTAATTAGGTAAGGAAAGAATAACTATTTACTACTTTACCTTTTAATTGTGGCTAATCCTTTTATCTTGCATTAAATAATCCCAAAATATAATGTATTGGAGCTAAATTAGTTTAATTACTACTGAAAAAATCTGCTAACAAAGTTTGATTTCCCATTTTTACACAACGAACCTGTTTTTCAAGGTGAATCTTCATAAGATTTAGCTTTGCTCGTCCCACCGAATCTTCATTGTTCAAAAACAACTGCTTTAATTGTTCGCTGTATTTCAGTGCTTCCGAAAAATCTTTGATTTTGCAGTCTTCCATTGGCGATTTCTCATCATCATCCGCATAAAGGTCTAGTACTTCAGTGGTGTCCCGATGAATGAAATGGAAACATGCAGGTTTTCTTCCTCAATGGATAAATCGTAGTCGATCTTGACATACTCTTCAACGCTGACATTTGAATCCAAATTGGTTACTAGATCCGCAAGCTTTTTTCAATAGTACTGTCAGATGCCACTTCGCTTGTACTCAAAAATCCCGCCTTCTTAAACATTTTAGAACGCATCCAGGTTTCACCCTTTTAAAGACTAAGGTAGTCCAGGAAATTGCATCCAAATCAGATACCGATTTTGCCAACTCTTTGCTGGATTTGCAGGAGATAATCCATGAAAGCACATGTCTGAGAAGCAGATTTCTGTATCGTACTTTAAAGCTGCTGATAATTCCCTGATAAAGTGGCTGTAGCATCGAAGTGGTGTGTGAGGACGCAAGAAAATGAAATTAACACTTTTGAGCTTTAAATCATCAGGATGGTTTTAAGTAGCATTGTCCATGAACAGAATGATTTTTCTCTTTTGCTTTTTTATTTTGTTGTCTAACTCCGCCAGCCAATCGCTCTTTATATCAGCTGTCATACACGCTTTCTTATTTGACTTCCACGAAACACTAAGTTTTCGTACATCAATGTTCTTGAAACATCCAAGCTTCTAAGGAAACATGTAGGTTTTGTAAAGACGCATAAGCATATATTTTTAGCTTGCTTGTTAGAATAATTTTGAAATGTTTGCCGAAGTAATTGGAAATTTTTCAAAAAAGTTTGTCCGCTATTCGGAGTGTCCGCTATTGAGAGGGAATAACATGGATCATGTCCTACATAAAAGGACTGGAACTCGTAAAATGTCCGTTAATTAGAGGTGTCCGCTATTCGGGAGTGTCCGTTAAGGGAGGTACCACTGTATATATATATATATATATATATATATATATATATATATATATATATATATATATACACTAGCTGAATACCCGTGCTTCGCTACGGGATACATTTTAGGATAATTACAATAAAAAAGTAATGAAATTGCTTTTTAGAGGATTTTCTTATAAACAATATATTTTATTTCTTCATTGGGCGGAACTAATATTACCAGGCTCGTCCGCGAACTTACGCGTGAGCAAGCTACGTAAAACTGACCGTGGGAGAAACAATTTTCTCGTAAAAGTACGCCAGCATATTTTAAAGTTTGGCCTTGGGACTTATTTATCGTCATGGCGAAGCATATTTTGATAGGAAATTACAGTTTTATATATAGATTTGATTTAATATCCATAAAACTTACTAATTTGAACTAAATTTTTAAAAAATTCCATCTCAATTAGTCTAGTGGTTAAATTTTATCTTTTACTGTATTTTAATATTTTCTTTGTCAATTAATTTCGTTGTTATGCACGTGACGCAAAATTAATTTAAAGTATCCCAAAAAGAAAAGAAATCTCGTGATCAGCATTTAATAAATTAAATTCAAAACTTTGCAAACGATTACTGTTTTGGAAGCTAATGTTCTGCTAATTTCCAGTAAAAGCTAAAATAATTTGAAAACCACACAGCAGTGTTCCACTCACACGCAACACTATAAACCCCTAAAAGAATGCAAGAATAAAACGTTAAAAAAATATAAATCTATTAATTTAAATAATTAAACATACACAAATGTATAAATTACACAAAAGTTTACTTAAATTCTTTAATCTGTCTACATCTCCAGTACAGAAATATTTTCGGGGCATTTACAGAACATGGTAGATTTCACTTTTGAAAACACGCATTAAATGAGCATCATCTCAATGAGAAATTTCTGAAATGAGCATGGCAATGAAGATCGTGTGTTTACAAACAACAGCAGTAACCGAAATGTGTTAAAATATAAATTTTAAGAGTATTATAACAGTGAGTTGTGTATATAAATAAAAACTTTCCAAACGATTACTGTTTTGGAGGCTAATTTTCTGCTAATTTCCAGTAAAAGCTAAAATAATTTGAAAACCACACACCAGTGTTCCACTCACACGCAACACTATAAACCTGAATTCCAGTACTCTACGTTTATATGGACATTGAAAATTGTGGTTAGTAGAGGGCAATATGGGACAATCCACGCATTGTCTATAGACACTTGCTATGTTTGGCTATTATTTGATCCGTAATATCTGCCTCATATGCCGCATGTTTCTAAACGCCATTCTCGAATGAAGAAATCGTGTAGAGGAGGTTTCTGCAACATGTGGACGGAGACACTTGTTTTGTGACAACTGACTGAAGTGGTGTCATCTTTGGCTATTATTTGATCTGTAAAATCTGCCTCATATGCCGTATGTTTCTAAACGCCATTCCGATAAGAACCACAGCCTAATTCCTTTAAAATGGAACAAAATGAGTAATTCCAGTTAACCATGTAATCCAATACTGCTACAGGGGCATCAAAATGTGAGAATACAGAGTTTAAATCAGCCCAAACTGCATTTATGGTGCACATACTTCTCCAAAAATTTTTGCCTTTGTGATGAGACTGATAAGTGATTTTTGTTTTTGATGAAACACTCTTGCTAACAAATCATGACGATCCTGTGGTTTTTGTCCAACTATTTTTGCTGGTGTTGTCTGATTTCTTCCAGTCTCGCTACTCTTTCCGGGGTAAAGATTCGGAAAATCATTCGGAAAAAGCTGAAAAGTAAACAATACCAAATCAATTTAAAAACTAAATACAGTATAAATAAGGTAGAAAAAATAACAGTATAAATAACCCAGTATGAATAAAAAGTACAGTCTGCGGCCAGATATGCTCTAGGCCAATAATACAAAATTTTTTTTAAAATCGTAGTAAGCAATGAAAAACATTTTACACACTTCAGTAATAGCAAAACAAAACATGATGTTAAAATAGAAAGGAAAGTTAAAACAGAGAGTAAGAAGTTAAATTCTAAAAATATAAATGAGGTATAAATCAGCTATCGATTCTAATTTGTGAATCATTTATCAGGACATGAAAAAATTACTGCATGTAAAAAAAATTAACCTAACCTCCATTAATTTCAACACTTCTTGACCTGTGGCTTGTCCAATCATGTGAAATATAATTCTTGACAATAAATCTTGTTAACCTAAACTGTTATTTGTGTTTTTTTGAATTTAAAAAAGTTATGTTCTCAAAATATGTCAATTAAGAAAAAGATATCATGGAGAGAAAATAAATCATGCTCCTTAAGAAAGTCATACCACAAATTTCTATAAAATTAATGTGCAACTATATTTGACGTACAAAATAATGCATATGTAATACATTGCTAACATGTTTTAACATAAAAAATTTCCATAATCAAAAGCTAAAATTAGTTTAAAATATTAGCTTTAGGATTTTGTGCAGAATGATAGGTGTTTTAGCTAAATTTCATTAAACATTATTTTAAATTGATTAATTTATAAAAAAGGTATGCTATTTACAGGTAAATTTTTGTTTCTTTTTTTGATTTTTAAGTGCTATTTTAGCATAAAAGACAAAAAAAACCTTTACAAAATTATCTTTTCTCAAAGCTAAACACAAACATAATTAACAGTTGTTTTAAAACACCCCTGGTAAACATTGTTAAGTTTCGAAGTATTAGAATGATAATAAAAATATTCCAGAGTTTCAGACACAAGCATAAAAAGAAAGAATATGCAAAAAAAAGTAGCTAAATTAAACAAAATTTGACAGAATAAAGAAAAAGTGAACACCGGCAAAAGTAAATAAAACGTTTCCTTGTGCGCATGCGCAGTTCTTATGAATGATTGATTCCAACTCCGCGTTGGAAGAACCGCGTATAAAATTTGTGTTGAAGTATCGTTTTTAAAATTCAATTAAAAATCGAAATTTTAAGATAGATACTTGAAATGAGGTTTATATGAATGAGAAAGCTTTCATCTTCCAGATGATGTAAATATTTTGTTTGTGAGATAAAACCTCGAAGAGCATCTACCGTAGATCCTCAAAAGTGCGTAAATTTCTCGAAAAAGTGGGCTTGATAATTTTATGAAAATATTAGTCTGTCTTAAACTATTTTTTAAAGAAATGAGGTCTTGATTGTAGGAGAAATGTCTGTAGTCTTAGATTGTAAAAAGATCAAAATTCTACGATCATTTTTTGCCGAGATATCGTAATCTGAAGTTAAAAAAACATAAAATATCCCACAAAACATAAAATAAAAAATTTTCTAGAATAAAATTTAAAATTCGGGCTTCGAGGTGGACTTTCCCATAGTCTGCACTACCTGTGTTCCAAATTTCACGGCTGTAAGTTTCACAGATTTGCCTGGGTGCCGCCCCCACACACACACACACACGCAAACATTAACTTTTATTAATAAGATGTAATGCTTATTGCTGTAATGTTAAAGATGGGAATACGCTTCAAAGTTTAATTGTTTACTTAAAATACCTTTTTAGATGCCACAACAGAAATTGCTCATTTTACCTTCAATGAAACTTCCGAAATGAGTTTTGTTCCGTGAGAGAGGAAAAAGCTGGAGATATTCCTAATTACATATGGCGGTGCCCGGGATTTTAAGACTGTTAACCAAAATCAATTTAAAAATTAACACAGTAAAAATAACATAGAAAAAATTGACATTTTCTATGTTAATTATTCTGTGACATAACCCATGACACGGGCTTCGCCCTTCTAGCCGGTCGTTTTAGGGGCCATTCCCTTCAGCAATCATTATCAGAGAATGGAAACACTAAAAGACAACGAATCAAGGTATCTAAATTTTGTGGTTACGTATCCCACGTCCTGAAAACAGTCGCAGCCAGAAGAAATATTCTTCCCCCCCCGGCGAGAAATTTCGTTTCGTCCACCCCTCCACGTATGGGTGAAAATTTTTTCTTCGAGACCTTCCCCCTCCCCGCGTATGGGTGAAGAAATGGTCTTTCTTCCAAACCGCATATGAAGGAGCGGTAGGAAATTTGTGTTGACGTATCGTTCTTAAAAATTCAATTAAAAATCGAAATTTTAAGATAGAGACTTGAAATGAGATTTATATGAATGAGAAAGCTTTCATCTTCCAGATGATGTAAATATTTTCTTTGTAAGATAAAAACTCGAAGAGCATAGACCGTAGATCCTCAAAAGTGCGTAAATTTCTCGAAAAAGGTTGTTTAATATTTTGATGAAAATATTAGTCTGTTTTAAATTATTTTTAAACAAATGAGGTCTTGTTTGAAGGAGAAATGTCTGTAGTCTTAGATTGTAAAAATATCAAAATTCTACGATAATTTTTGCCGAGATATCGTAATCTGAAGTTAAAAAAACATAAAATATCCCACAAAACATAAATTTTCTAGAATAAAATTAAAAATTCGGGCTTCGAGGTGCACCTTCCCATAGTCTGCACTACCCGTGTGCAAATTTTCATGGCTGTAAGTGTCACAGATTCGCCTGGGGCCCCCCCCCCCACACACACACACGCATGCAAACATTCGCTTTTATTAATAAGATATATATATATATATATATATATATATATATATATATATATATATATATATATATATATATATATATATATATACAGGATAATTTTTATTAAACTGACACTACTCACTGTCTCCTGTAGTGGGATCTATAAGCCAGAATTCCACAAAAATTTATTGAGGGACTAAGGACGACATGGGAAAGAACTTTCATAAAGAAAAAATATTAGTTTCAAAAGTCGCCGATGGGGAAGATATGGCGCTGTTGTTCTTGGCGCACACGACCATTTGCACAAAACGCAAGTAAATCGTCAAAATACAAATTCATAACTACGCAGTCGACAGCAGCGTCAGCATTTTGTGCTATAAAGATCGGGGCGGAACCTGTTGCTCCATCGCTTTACAGAATGAAAGGGTCATCAGTCGCTTTTTCCACTTGCATGGGCACCTCGCTCCCTGGACCTAACCCATATGACTTCTTTTTGTGGGGATATTTAAAGTCCAAGGTATATCTTGGTGGAGTCTCTAACTTGGTTGATATAAAGGATAACATATCCCGGACTGTGATGAACATTCCTGGTGACATATTACACTCGGCCGTTCAGAACGTAGTGTTCAGGATGCAGTGTTTCGTCCACCAGGATGGTGGTCACATTGAAGGAAGGAGAAGTGACTTTGCGGCATAAAGCGATGTTGCAGCGAAATATTTTTGTAATTCATTTGTCTGCTTATTACAACTTTTTCGGTATTCACCTCTTATCTTTATAGCTAAAATATTGTCGCTGTTGTCGACTACGTTGCGAATTTGCATTTTGATGTTGTCCTTGTGGTTTGCGCAAATTCTCGGGTCCCCGGACAACAACAGTGCCATATCTTCCCCTATCGGTGACATTTGTAACTTCTTTTTCACGGAAAATCTTTCCCATGTCGTCCTTAGTCCCTCCATCAATTTTGGTGAAATTCCGCTTGATACATCGCTCTACGGATGGATCTGAGTAGTGTCAGTTTAATAAAACTCACCCTATATATATAAATATATATACAGGGTGTCCATAATTAAAGTCCCACTTTCAAAAAGCTGCAAAAAAAAGAACAACTGGTTAGAATGACTTCAAATTTGAACTGAATATACTGGAAGAAGAGGGAAACGATTTGGCATAATAAAAAAAAGTTCCAAAATGTATCGATAGATGGTGCTGTAACATTTTGGAACCTTTTTTTTATTATGCCAAATCATTTCCCCCTTCTGCCAGTATATTCAGTTCAAATTTGAAGTCATTCTGACCAGTGGTTCTTTTTTTGCAGCATTTTGAAAGTGGGACTTTAATTATGGACACCCTGTATATATATATATATGTCAGAGATTTATTAAGAGGTTAAATCTTACGGGGTCCAAAAGGTTTTTTTTTCTAGAGAATACCGGAATTAAAACATTAAATGACAGATTAATCGCACTTGATAGCGCTAAAATGAACAAGGAACTATCGAAATGAATGGCATTGAAGCTATTAATTGAATTGGACTAGGTGAACAGTGGGGGAATTATAGCATCATCACCGGAAGATGACGTCACAACGATGTTCCAGAACTTTGGAGAAAGGGTGTTTGGGGGTTTTAAACAAAAGCATGACTTCAGAAGCATGTAGGAAAGTCGAACTGGAAAGACTTTGTCCGCCGCGTCACGTCGCGCGATTGCGTTGTGCGGGATTGTAAGTAATTAAATGACTGGAATAGCGTGGCAAGTTAAGCATTGGATAGAATATTAATACGAACGATGGAGCTAGAGACGTTTTTATTGGTAAATAAACGAATTTAAATGACTATAGGGTGACTTGCCTTGCTCAGCCATGATGACTGCACCACCAAAGAGAATTCCAGGAGACCGACTGCATTTTCCCGGACTAGAAACTAAGAACTGGATTTTATAATGACGCGGAGTAGAAGCGTTACATATATATACACTCATGGACAAAAAAATTAGCGCACCAAGAAGGAGTAGTCAAAATGAAACGAAATTTTACATACGTATAGACTACTTTCACATAAGTAAATGATAAGAAAATCAAAGAAAAAGGATAATTTATTTCAGAGAAAAAGGCAAAAGAACGGAGGAGTTAATACTCCGTTGGACCCCCTCTAGCGCGAATGCACGATGCGATACGATCGGGCATTGAGTCATACAAGTTCTGTATGATGTCTCGAGACATTTCGTTCCATATTTGCTGTAACCTTGCCTCTAGTTCGTTCAAACTCGTGGGATGCCCAACTCGTCGTCTCAAATGATCCCAGATATGCTCGATTGGAGACAAATCTGGGGATCGGGCAGGCCAAGGAAGGGTAGTAACAGTGCGGAAACAGTCTTGTGACACCCTTGCCGTATGAGGCCGAGCATTGTCTTGTTGAAAAATGGCTCCTGGAAGCCGTTGCATGAGTGGCAACACATGTGGTTGCAGGATTTCATGAACATACCGCTGGGCTGTCATGGTGCCACGGAACAATACTAGGGGTGACCGTGTATTGTAGGCAATGGCACCCCATACCATCACACCAGCTGTGGGAGCGATGTGTCGCTGTACAGCAAAGGCAGGATTGAAGCGTTCACCACGGGCTCTCCACACACGAATACGATTGTCATCACTGCCGAGAATGAATCTGGATTCGTCGCTAAAGACGACTTGGTTCCATTCCGCTGCAGTCCAGTTTCCTCGTGCGCGGCAAAACTCCAAACGGAGGCGTCGATGGGTGGGCGTCAAGGGCAGCACACGTAATGGGCGCCGCGATACCAACTGTCCTTCAGCCAGGCGCCTTCATATGGTTCGAGAAGACACAGAGGCCCCTTGTGAAGGTGCTACCTGTGCCTGGATGGCGGCCGATGAAGCAGTTGGCTGTACGCGTACATTTCTTACGATGTGGCGGTCTTCTCGACGACTGGTCTGTCGAAGGCGTCCTGAGCCTGGTCTTCGTGTACATGACATGTCTCGGGTCCACTGGTCTCAACACCTCCTCACAACACAATCAGAGCGGCCTAATTGACGAGCTACTCGCCTAGCTGACCACCCAGCTTCCATCATCCCGACGATTCTCCCCCTCTCAATCTGCGACAACTGCTTATATCGTCTTCGAACACGGCGTAATGGCATGTCTATCTCAGCTCTTCCTTTGTAAATGATTCAGCACACTCAAACAAGCTTTGGTTACCTGTTTTATACCCCACAGAGTACGATGTTCAACGCCCTCTACCGGCTATACGTAATGCGCAATCACGCTGCATTTCTAATCATTTGCATATCTCCCCGACATGTACCTTCATTGCAAGTTTCGTTACGATCCCGCAATTATTTCTTGGTGCGCTAATTTTTTTTGTCCATGAGTGTATTAGTAGTAATGGAGCATGGATATATGAGTGATTATGTTTATAAAATGTTATCATAATAAGTGAATGAATTAAATATATGAGTCGTAGAGAATTAATTTAGAAGTAAAGAAGTTGTGAGTAATGTGTAAATGAAGGAGGAAATACTTAGTAACTTGTATCGTATTGTTTATGTGTTAATAATCAATAAATTAATTTGTCAGTGTAAACCAGAGTTCTTTCCATCATTTGGGAATCACAATTAATCAATGTACTAACCACAATCTTAAGCAATGAATTCAAAATCATAATTATTATTAATAGTATATTTATTATCTAATACCCCAATAAATTTAATAAACTTTATTGCAAATATTCTGTTTAAATTAGAGACAGTATATTCGACAATTTTTTATGTTTGTAGTTCTGTTTTCATTCTTTTGATCAGTTTAAGAGTTCAAAGCGATTTTATTTGAAAACGTTGATTTTTATATATATTTATCTCTGAGATTTGAGAAAAGGCCATATGTTTAAAGAAATGGTATTTGTACTTTAAAATTCTTAAGTAACAGCAATTTTTAATTTCAGAATATTTCGATAGTCTGTGTAGTGTTGCTTTCCATCTCTAAAAGTTTTACAAGAAATTTGTAACTGTTTGTCAAAATCTATGGGAAAAAACCCGGCATTTTTAAAAATTTTTTTCGTGTCGTGTAAGTGTATGTTTCAAATACTTAACAATTTATATTATACATCTTTTAACAAAAATGTATTATTTGACTAGTTTTTATCTAAGATATTTAACATTTTATAAAACTTGTCTATCATAATGTTAAAAATACATTTTGTACTTAAATGCGAATGTAAAGAATATCAGCCTTTCGTACATTTCTAAGTTAAACTGTTGTATGTCAAAGGTGTATTAATATTTGACAACAATTGATAACTTGTGTTTAATACTTTTTAATGTTGCTTTGCTACTTACACAAAGTTTTTGTTTAGTTACGGTATATTAAAAGTTGTACAATTTTAAGAATAACGTTCGTATAAAGTTTTTCATAAATGAGAGTTTTACTGGATAAAGATCTATTACATCTACTGATATGTACTTCTGTATATATGCCTTGAATTCAAAAGTACGGTTTTTGATATCAATGAAGAGAAATAGAGTATGTTATACAAACTTAAATGTTAAATTTTCATATTTAAATATCTATGGTGTACGGTATAAAGGGCTTAAGTCAAAAACAGTGATTTAAATATACTAAGTTATTGCCTTTTATACCAGTCGCAGAACAATAATTTCGACTTGAGTCTTTTGTACAAAGAAATGTACTTTTGTATACAAAATTGATAGACTTAAGCCTTTTATACAAGTAAAAAGATTTTTGCTTTTTTTATCAATACTAACAAAAATCTAAAAATCACTTTTATTTACTTAAGACCTTTATACCGGGCACCATAGAACACAGGATGAAGGTACAATATTTGTAATTTGTAGTGTTCGCAAAAAGAGATAGTTGTTATCATACGTTTTTTCAAATATCTGAATTATTTCAAAGATTTTCATGACAAAAAATTTTTCACGCAGAAACGTTTTGGAAAGTTTGTAGTAGCATGCCAAAAATATTGCCCTATTGTAGTTTGTGTCAGGTTCTTTTTTCCTACATTCTCTTTATGGCCACTTTTACTGTTAGGAAGTATTGATTTACCATGCTTACAGGCATTAAATTTCATTGCGAGCTGATTTCTTCTATTCCTTCGGCTAAGGAAGGAAAAAAAATTAAAACTACCTCTTTCCTAAAAATTGAACAATCAACAATCACAAATTATGAAGAGCCAATTACGGAAAATTACATCAAAACTCTCATACACCATGATTTAAACTGACCGTAAAAAATAATTGTGAAGGGAGCGTAACTTGTATACGAGATGTAGCTATTAAATAACGAGACTGGTTTCTAAAATTGTATTTATTATTACAATATTACAATTTAATTGGTACCCCCTTCAACATACTTAACTCCCCCATCTATTCACCTCTGGACGCGGATTTTCCGTTGTTGAAAACAATGCAAGTCATCGTGTGTCAGCCCCTTCAGTTGCGTTGCCATTTTATCCTTGACTCGTCCACAGTTTGAATTGGATCCCCTTCAATGTGGATTTTTCGTTAAATAAAACAGGTAAAAGTCCCTCAATGAAGCTTGATGAATCTATATCCAATGAATAAGTTTGGTGGTTCTGAACTGGGATCTTCTTATAGCCCCGAAACTGCTTTAGTGCCAGCTCACTGCGAGTGGGAGAATTGTCCTGTTAAACAATCCAAGCGTTGTTCTTCCATAACAAGGCCTTCGTCTTCCCCACTCGTTTCATCAGCTTCGTCAGAACCTGATGATAATACTGTTGATTTACTGTCTGACTCTGTGATACCCATTCGAACGCAATATCACCTTTTATATCAAAGAAAACAATCAGCATTACCTTCATTTTCAATCTGCTCAGTTTTGCTCAATTCAATCCTGGTGTCGTCTTTAACCTTTTTCTCGTTCCTCCGTTAATCGTTTGTGCCATTAAAACACTCGAGCACTTGCCATCATATAATCACAACAAACTTTTTGCAACAGTTTCAGACACTCGGAGATATCTTCAATTTCACAACAAAATTTCAGATTGATTATATTCTATTGATTGATTATATTCTGCTCTATTTTTACATTAGCCATGATTCCCGGGAGACGACTGCACCATTCCATTTAGTCGCTGCTACCAGACTGACTAAGGGACTGTTCACATACATTCTTAGACAAAAATAAACGATGCACCAAGAAAGACTTATACGATTGGGACGAAAATCGGTAGATGTGATTTACATGTACAGAAAACCAACTAAATACAATTCGAGAAAAATTGGATATTTATTCAAGAATAAGAGAATTTTCACAAAGTGAAAAAGTCAATAACGTGTTGGTCCACCTGTGGCCCTTATGCATTCGGCTTGGTATTGATTGATAGATGTGCCGGATGTCCTTCTGCGGAATATCATGCGAAATTCTGTCCAATTGGCGCATTAGATCGTTAAAATCCCGAGCTGGTTGGAGGCCCCGCCCATAATGCTCCAAACATGCTCAATGGGGGAGAGATCCGGCGACCATGCTGGCTAAGGTAGCGTTGGGCAAGCACGAAGACAAGCAGTAGAAACTTTCGTCGTGTACGGTCGGGCATTATCTTGTTCAAATGTAAGCCCAGGATGGCGTGATATGAAAGACAACACAATGGGACATAGAGTATCATCAACGTACCGCAGTGCTGTAAATGTGCCGCGGATGAAAACAAAAGGGTTACTGCTATGAAATGAAATGGCACACCAGACCATACTTCTGGTTGTCCGCCCGTATGGCGGAAGAAAGTCAGGTTGGTATCCCACAGCTGTCCAGGGCGTCTCCAGACACGTATTCGCTGGTCATCGGGGTCAATTCGAAACGGGATTCGACAGACAATTTTACTCCAGTCAGTGACATTAAAGGTTGAATATGCCTGATACCACTACAAACGGGCTTGTTGGTGTATAGAAGTCAATTGTAGTCTTCCTATGAATGATCCTTGCGGTTACTGAAGCACCAGTTGCACGGACGATCGATGATAATGATGAATCTGGGGCTGTGAGTGCCGCTCTGACGAATGGTTGGTCCTCACGTTCTGTCTTTTCTCCAGGCCGACCACTTCCTTCTTGACGCTGTGTTCGGCCATGGTTCATCCATTCCTGCCAACATAGTCTAATAGTGGCATCGTTCCTATCCAAATGTCGAGAGATTCGCCGATTAGACCAACCGGCTTCTTTGAGCCCAACTACACATCCTCTTTCAAATGCTGGCATCTGCGCATATTGTTCGCGCACCTGTATGCGAGGCATAGTTACTATCTACCTGAGTACATGGAATGAAATTCGCAGAGAAATTTATGATCTGGAATCGCAATTTATCCTCTTTAATATCCTACCAGTTGCGCAGTTAAGATGCGCTGAAGCGTTACATATTCATACATTGGCCGTCAAACTTTGAACTTTTGCATTTCCCGTCGAAACCTGTATGCATATCAATCTGTGTCCAATTTGCATTACCCCTTCTTGGTGCGTTTTTTTTTGTCTAAGTGTAGAATCCATCAATGTCGCGCAAAATTTTTTAACCAATCATGTACCAATCATTTTCCCATTCAACTAATCAGAACCAATGGAATATTGAACGCTGACGTTGACGGATTCTATGTGAACAGGCCGTTAGAGCGACAACAATGCCCGACTTGTGTCAGTTTGTTCCCACAGGTTCATGTTCACAAATCTGTTCGTGCGCTCCCAACAGTTTACAGTGCCTACGGGGTGCTCAGTATCATTATTTAATAGCCCCAATCTCTTACTTTATAAAATAATTTCATATAGTTCTCAATTTCATATAGATCAAAATTGCTGAAACCGTTTAGTTAGTTCCTAATAATTTCAAAAGTCGTTGTTTAACATTTAAAAAAAAGCTTCTTAGAAGGATTTAGAAATAAATTCACTTATTTTCGATATCATGTGCTTATTCACTCCACATCTCAGATGACTGTTTCATTTATATAAAACTCTATCAAACGTGATTCTGCCTTATTGGAACGAAATCTTTTACGCGGCTTACAGTAGAGTGAACTGGGAGGAATCGTCACGTAACGAAAAAGCATTATGCCCTCTTCATAAGAGCTTTTTCTCAAGGATTATGTGGGTGAATGATTATCGCATCGGACATCGGACTGCAGTCCGATACTCCGCAGTACTGCAGACGTCCCCGGTTCAAATCCCCGCACAAGCGCTACCGGCAATTTAAAAACTCTTCACTGCACACTGTAACAAATTTGTTATATAAGTTATTTTTCCCCTTTACATACGAGCCCGCTTAATGGAATAGCCAATTTGCCCCGAAAAATTATTCTAATAAGCGGGATATTCCATTATCCGAGATCACACTGACACGCCCACAATTTTCCAAGTTGCAGTTAAACTAAGAAAGCATTAAAAATTCCCTAAACCATAGGCATATGTAAACCATTATAATTAACAAACATTTAATTAACTAAAAGTAAGAAACGCTTTAAAGGAGTTAAAATTTAGAAATTTGATGAAAAATGAGCTACTTTTTATTGTAGAATATACATATTTCCCTTAATTTTTGGAAAATAATTACAATGTTACTTACTTATTTGTTGCTTAAAAAATCGGTTATTTTAGACTGTTTACTGTTCTGTGAATGCAGCAAATCTGTTATTTGATTTTCTAGTTTATAAAATAAATGAAAGTCTGTATTTGGTTTCGTTTTCAAGATACGTCTTATAATATCACAAGCGTTATTAACTTCAACTTGTGACGGAACCTTTTTAACGGTACATTCTTCATCAAATTCATCTTCATCAACTTCGCTTTGATCTAGTTGAGGATCTGAAGTTTCACCACATTCTACCGTCATTGTCGAAGTTTACAAAATTGGAAAAATTTTCTTCTGTCATTCCTTCTGGTGGTGAATCATTTGCATTTGTTATTGATTCATCATTTAATTCATCAGTTGTTACATCTGTTGAAAATTGGCATTTTACGAAACGTTTTTATTGTTTCAGGGAAAATATTATTCCATGATTTGTTCATCATATGAACAGCTGTAAGAATCGAAATGTTTCTAATAATTTTACTAGTTGAACTATCGATAGAAAATCCACTAGTTTCATCTATGCAGGCTATGATCTTTTTAACGACTTCTTTTCTATAATTCCTCTTAAAAAGTGATGTAATTCCCTGGTTCATTGGCTGTAAAATAGCTGTAGTATTCGGAGGCAAAAAATGAAGTGCTACATTTTCTAGTCTTACGTCGACTTTATGGCTTGACAATCATCGATAAAAAGGATAGCTTTTCTTTTCATCTTATTCATCTCATTGTCAAATGACACTAACCAGTTTTGGAAGAAATTATCAGTCATCCAATCCTTTGAATTTTGCTTCGTATTTAACTGGAAGAGATTTTACACCTCTAAAACATCGTGGGTTTTTGGATTTCCCGATTACAAAAAGAGTCATTTTATGACTGCCGTCAGCATTACTGCAGCAAAAAACTGTCAGTCTGTCTTACGAGATTTTTCCTCAAACAACTTTTTCGACTTTTAAGCACAAAGTCCCATCAGGAATTGCTCTATAATAAAGCGCTGTTTCGTCACAGTTATAGATACAAGAATGACTGTAGTCTTGTAATAAAGCAGGTAATACTAGATTTTTCCAAGAGCTGGCAGCGGCTTCATCATCACTTGCTTCACGGTGAATTTTTTAAAGAAATTTGGTTTCTTCCTTTCCATCTACACAGCCAACCATTTGCAGCTTTAAAATCGGTTATATTTAACTGCTGTGCTAAATCTTCAGCTGCAATAATAATTCACTAACAGGAACATTACTAGCTCGTTTTTCAGCAAACCACTGAAGAACAGCATCTTCAACTTCAGATTCTTTCGTTTTCAGAACGTTTTCGTTTTGAATTAAAATTTTTTCTGCATTTCCAGTCGTTCAAGACTTTTTCTTTATTTTATAAAAATTTCGAAACTTGATCTTGGGATATCTCAAACATTTTTTGAGAGTTCTAATTACGCACACATATTTACTTTTGTAAACTCAATAACTTTTACTTTTTATTTGAAACTAAGATCGTTTCGTCTCGAAGACATTGTAGTAAAGCACAAGAGCGATGACTGATTTCACGAAAGCGAAGAGACACTGATTTCACAAAAGCGAACTGTCGAACTGATCGCCATAGAAAATGTTCAGTTAAATATTCAAGGCTAGAGACTCCCCAAGTTAATGTTGCACTTCTCCAAAGAGATTCGTTACAGCTGGTAATCTCCATCCCCTTAAAGATAAGGACCTGTTGATGTTTCACATTCCTTCACGTTCACACACCCACACACACTCTCGAGCTCTCATCTGGGGGAGAAGCTTATTGTTCATTCTCTGAATAGGGAAACGTAGGCTGAGCGGCCGAGCAATACGGGGAGAGGGTCAAAAGAAAACAACACTGAATTGCCCTTCAAATCCACGAAAGCGCCATTTCCTGAGATTGCACACTTTCTGCAATGTGACACAATTGCTTTGAAAGACATTCAGTTGCTGCACATTCATTATTGTACTTTACAGAAAAAAATTCTGAAAAGAAGTGTGAGAAATAGAAAAAGATCGATATCGTCATTGCTAAAAAATATTCCTTTAAGCGGGATAGCTTCAAAACATGATATCATTAACCGGGAAATTTAACACAGAAGCAAATTACTACGGTTTGGTACATTGAAAATTTATTACATTAAGCGGGATATTCTTTTAACCGATATTCCATTAAGCGGATTTTACTGTATATTCAAAAGCAACATTTTTTATCCACTTGTGTACCTTGTATTAATTTTGAAATATCATAGCAAAGCTTTTAATCACTGTTAGTTACATTTTCGTAGTATAGATGGCAGCAGGAATACAACTGCGATCTCAGTAAAAAATAGCCGTTCAATTCATACCAGACCTGCCTTAGTATTTGCTATATTTTCAGTATTTTAAAGTCAGTTTACATCTTTGAAAGTTTTATAAATATATTTTAGAGGCACGTAGCTTTTATAATTATTAATAAAATACTTCTTTAATCTTTTATAAAAAATTCAAGTATGATTTCAATTTTATGTACCAAAAATGATACATGGTGTGCTTACGCCATTTTTTTAAGGAAATGGCGGGAAGAAAGTTTTTAACACAGAAAAAAATTGAGGAACTTATGAACAGATCGTGGAGTGATCATAGTGAAGATGGATCTGATTCAGAAAGCGATGGTAGCACAGGTGATCCTAATTATAAACCAAACAAAGTTTGTGATGAAATGTTTGATGGCAGTAGTGATTCGGAAGATGAGGTATCATTACTTGATAATAGCGATGTTCTTGATTCGCCTAATGGTGGGAACATGCCAAAAACTAATATAAGTAATACAGGGAGAACATAGCCTGCAACCAACTGGGAGAAAACTAATTTACTTCTAAATGATGATCAAATTTTATTCCGAGGTGACGAGAATCTCGCTCCTGAAATTATGAATTTAAACACACCTCTAAATTTTTTTTGTTATATTTTTACAAAAGATTTGATGGAGCATATAGTTCTAGAAACAAATTTATTCAGTGTGCAAAAAACCCCCAGAAAAGTGTGTCAATGTAACGAATTTAGAAATTAAACAATACATTGGTATTTTGTATAATGATGTCTATTGTACATGTATCAAACAATAGGGCATATTGGTCACCTGCCATAGGCAATGATGTAATAAAAGAATTTATGTCATTAAAACGCTTTGAAAAGATAAGAGAATTTCTACATTTTAATGACAACAGTAAACAACCACCACATGATGATCCTCAGCATGATCGTTTATATAAACTTCGACCAGTTGTAAATACTTTACTTGAAAGATTTTATACCGTCCCTATGGAATCGCGTCTTTCTATTCAAACTTATTTATTGTTCGTTATTGTTTTAATTCACACGGGATTTATATTGTGTCATTGATTTATTTTTGTTGGTGATTAAATAATAAAATTAATCCGATTAAAAATTATGCTAGGTAACATCTAAATCAAAATAATTAATTTATATATTAAAATTTTTAATTTTTATAAAATAGAGAGAGATAGAGAGAGAGTTGGTTGAATAAAAGAGGGCTGCGCTTTTTGGCGTGACAAAAATCACTAATATAATCAATAGAAATCTACATATTAAATTACGTTTAGAGTTGAAAAAATAACGTAAGGAACTTCGTTCCTCATGGGTCCCTCGACCGCACAATTTTTTTTCCTTTCCCTGACATCCAATGTTGATCGAAAAGATAAAATTGTTTTTTCAAAGAATCTAAATTTAAAATAACCATGTAAGAAATATGGTCATACAAAACTTTTCTTTAAGCTTTCAATATCTGTCCTGAAGTTAAAAACTTGATTGATGAAACCAATGAATCTAAGTAACTGTAATTAGATTTAGAAATCTTAAATGATTTACGATTAATCGTAAGTCCTTCTGATAATATGTTGTATGCATTTCTGGTCAATAGCATCCACATACAATAATTTCTTCCATTTATTGATCATATAATCATATCTATTCTATATCCCTTTAAAATAATACTCTACACTTAAAATTCATAAACCTATTGTAATTCTACTTCAGATCAAGTATACTTTACAAAAACGTTTTGAAAAAAATTAATTAATCATACACAAATTAGCTTTACAGAAAGTTGAAATATCCCTCTTCAGATAATTCCCATTTCATAAGGAATAATTACTTCCCATCAATTCACTTCTTATCAATTGGATAAATAGTTACTTTATGTTTTCTAGTCAAGGTAATCACCGCTAAGCTTCAGTAAATTGTAGGAAAGAAACTGAAAGTGCGTAACTTTTAGTACCGATGTCCTGATCTCGAAAAAGCAAAGCGTGAATGCCCCATTAGCTTTACTACAAGTACAAAAATTACCTAAATGTACGGAACGACGTATTATGCCGTGAAGGAAAATCACAAAGGTGACATTAGTGACATTTCAACGTTGTTCGCTACATTAAATGCTTTCTTCAGAGAGCAGAGAAGTTGAATCGATAAGCGACTCTTTAAGGTAAAATAAAGTTTTTATGCACAGTTTTTATATGACTAGATTTCTCTCCTATACTTAAAGAAATGGAAAAGAAAATTGATTCTAAGGCTTTGAAGATGAAAATTTAGCTTATGTACCAGTTCTTCAGAAAGATTTAAAATTTCTTCGTTCAATACTTATAACGAAATGGGATGATTTATAAAAAGCCCTAAAACTGAGCTATTCTCACGTAAATTAAAATTCTAAATATCAATAATTAGCATTGATGAATAAAATAGGGATTGTTATTTTAGAGAAATGAAACAAAATTAAATACTTAAATAAAGTTTTTTTTTCGAAAATAATTTTTTTACAACTTTTGTGTTAATTTACTCTGTCACACAGTAGAATTAAGGGGAAATGAACAATTACTGATTATCTTACTCCAATTATCTAGATTTCATCCAAGAAGAACTATTTAAAAGCCCATGAAAACACCATTTATTTTACATTAAAGGCACTTTAAATAATGACAAATTTGCTCTTAAAATGAGTTAACGGAACTATGTATCAAAATGCAAAACTTTTATCTGATATGCTGTCAATACCGAAAGAGTGAATGTGAGTCCTGCTATTTTAACTGAAAAGCATATATAAACAGCTAACAAAATTTTTCCGCAGTCTCGTACTGAAGAGATGTTTCATACTGTGCAAATATAATGGGAGTTAATGTGGCATAATTTGCAATATTGATCATGTTTATGTTTTTGAATTTTTTTTAAAATTTCGATTACCAAACGGCCAGGAAACTAATATTTGTGTAAAGGATTTATTGGTTGTGGCCGTGATTATAAAAGATCAGCACATTGCAAAAAATAAAAGAATAAAACTGGAATTCACTTACCACACTTTATTTAAGACAAGTAAGGAGAACACAAAAGTTATTTGCGCGTGGTGCATCACAATTTATAGCACGGATGTTATGGTCACTTCTACAGTACAATTGTTAGCACAAAAATTATGTGCTAGTGAAAATTATTTGCACGTGGTGCATCACAATTTATAGCACGGATGTTATGGTCACTTATACAGCACAATTGTTAGCACGAAAATTATGTGCTCTTGGAAATCACAATTCCCAGCAAAAAAAAAAAAAAAAAAAAAAAAAAAAAAAAAAAAAAAAAAAAAAAAAAAAAAAAAAAAAAAAACATCGGTCAATTCCGAATTTGTGTAAATCCTTCGTAGACCAGTTGAGTCTCCCTTGTGCCCTTCGCGCAACCACGTGCTTCAGAAAACCCTCTCTCAAAGAACACAAACGGACACCTTCGCCGAGAAAATTCGAAGACTGACTTTTCATAATGTCCTTCAGCCGGAAAAATTTCCACACCTTTCCTGTTGCCAACGTTCTTTTTAAAACTTTGTAGGAAGATCTGGAGAATGTCCGATTGGGCGATCAGGAGTGAAATAAAACCGGTTCTGTCTAGTTTCAAGTCCAATGCTTCCGAACCAGTTTTACGCTGATGTTTTCACAACAATTTGGAACCAGAAGTCTGTGGACGGGAATCTTGTGGTTGACTTGAATGCTTTTACTTGCGAGGAATCAGTAGAGCCTGGTCTATTTATCTTCCATGTAACAAAAGATGACAGTGGCGTTGGAAAAAAAAACCGTCCGACTGAGTATGACAGTAACTTAAGCTGAGGCTCATTACTTGGGAAACTGTCCTTGGACTAAAGTCGTACTGCTCGGGCGCAGTCGTAAAAATGTCTGATGATTCAAGTCACATGGAAGTCTAGGAAATTTCCAAATTTCCGTAAGTGTCTTGGATTTTTAAGATCTGGTATTCGATCCCTTTAGTCCTCGAGTAACAGAAAAGGACCATAGAGCCCCCAAGTGTTCAAAGTTCTCAGGATTTCCTAGATCGCTTTAATTTTAAAACATGATGATTGAATTAAACATGGCTAGCTAGTATTTATTTAATTTCCAAAAGAAAAACTATTCTGCTGGTAAAACGTCGGAATAAACTGTTTTGTTGATAAAACTGGGAATTTGGATTTAATATCAACATAAATTAATTCAGACAACGACGTTGTTAGACGACGTGAATAATATTTTTTTTCAAAGAAGTGGCGTATAGCCAGGTAGAAACAGATTATGCAACCTAAGAAAAAAAGGCTATCTAAATATCCCCTTCCTAAAGGCAAACGACATCAAAAATGAAATTTTTGCATTTTTCTCACAGAAAAAAATTGAGTTTTGAATAGTTGAAGGTAGAATTGACTTTCATGTTATATGGCTATAAATATTTGTGTCCCATCGTACAACGAAGCAAAAACTATAAGGTTGGTGTATATTATCTTTAAAGCTACAATAAAGTTGTTTTTAAACAAGAAACCATGCATAAACAAGATTATACATCTCATCGTTCAAGCTGGACTGTGATTGCAGGTCTGTCTGAGAACTGTATATTATTACAAAATACGAAATGTTCTTTTCCTTTATCATTGTCTGATCTTTAGTTTCACATCCCTAAAGATTTAAATACACTCCAATTTATACACTGAAGGAATATTTCTACTGAAACTTATATGAGCCATCTACTTTTAACTACGTGTTATCACTTGGACTTTATTCAACCGATTTGAAGCGCAGAATGCTTTAGATAAGCATTTTTGTTTTTTTATAAGGATTTTAAAATAATAGTTGCATATTATTTCCCCCCATCCCAATAATTTTATTTTACTATAGATTTACAATAACGACTTAAGGATTTTCATCAGTAAAAAAAAAATCTTCCTTTAATTTCAAATATTACTTTTTTACCTCATTTTCCTACACATCAAATGTAAAAACATTATTATACAGAAGAACTTTAAAATTCCTCCTATGTGCTTTCTTCCTAAGGGATATAACATATTCTTTTGTATCTGGGAGGGGGGAGAGTATGAATATTAGGCTTAATAATGCTTCTTAATGTAAGAATATATACCCTCTACAAGAAGTTTTAAGTAACTTCATAAATATTATATTCATATTATATTATGTAGATACGTTTATATGAAAAGCTGAATTAGTCATTGGATAAAATACAATAACTCTTTAAACGTTGTAGAGGACAACTGTAATTCTTCTTAAGTTATTAAAACTTCAAGTTACCATAATTATATTGGTAATGCCCATATGATTAATCCTTCAAATTTCATAGACGTTTGAGTTTTTTTATTCATAGTTATCTAGTTAGATAAGCAGAGTTTAAGAACAATTTCGAATCATCATACAGCTAAAAAAGATTTCCTTAATTCGTGTGTTTTTAATTCTTTTGGCAAATCAACTAAAACTACTACCTTTTGTGTTAAACCAAAAGCATCTTATGGTATTGGTCCCGTTAAGCCATCATTTGGGGATTTTTTTTTAGGTTTCAATTCATTTTGATCAATGCCCAATTAGAAGATGCCATTCGTGAATAATTCCTACAACAAAGAAGCAAAACAAGAACAAAGATTCTCGAAGATTTTATAAGGAATCACTGAAAAAAAGGACAAAAAAAAATATAAGCGGGTTTTAATCAGGGAAAACTACAGAAAATTTAATACATATTTTAATGAAATTTTTTTATTATTATTTTTAACCAATGCGGAGACACTTGTAATCAAACATTCGCCCTTACTACGCCGCAGTTTTACTGTCCATTTCATTATAGGGGCACCATATAGGCGGACAGCATTACCCCCTATGAAGGGACGACACGAACGGAGGCACTTTTCGTGGCGCAACGCCACGATTCGATCTGAGCACCCTCAGCACCGAAAACCAGCGAGCTGTACCACAGGGCCTTCACAAGCCCGAATGAAATTTTATTCGTATTGAATTTGGCCTGAAGACGGATTTAATTCAAGTTTTTTTGCAGCAATCTGCGCATTGGAAAAGAAATCTTTTATTTAAGTTTAAAATGTTTTATCCTAATAAAAATGGATCTAGTTCAAGAAGGTAGCTAGAGAAAAAAATGCTCGAGTGTTTTGCAAAATTAAAAAAAAATCTATTATAAAAAATATTAGTTGAGAGAAAAGAAGTTAATTTCAAAAATGATGAAGGGTTATTAATTTCGATTCTTGAGTTTGCATTACCTTGAACGGAATGAGAGCGACTAAATTACAGCAGATCCAAATAAGCTTTCAGTTTCGAATAATATTAAGATAAACTTGAATTATTCTCAATCTTTTAATCAATTTTGCCCAGTCGTGAACAAATGGATCACGACTGGAAATAATCAAAACTGAACATGTGTCAGGTAGTAATTATATGAGGTAATAAAGGTGGATTGGTTAAGAATTTCATAGAACGAAAATAATCATACATTAATATGTATATCCTGCCTTTATGTTCATCCCGGATTAAATAATCCCACCTGTTAAGTTTGGAATCCAAAATATGCGGTTGTTACATTTATTCCAATATCTTTTATTTATTTATTTATTTATTTTACTAATATTTTTTTTTGAGGGAGAAGGGGGGAGAATAGTCAAAAACATCTGCCTGTAATCTATTGGCTGACACTATTACCTGGTAAAGAAAAAACAAGCAACAAATCTTATTGAAGTACCTAAGAAAAAGCTCATAATCTCCAATCACAGAAAATATGGCAAGCTTCCAATATGTTACACAATGCAAGCATGACGATGCAGCTTTCTACTTCACACCTGAATAGACACGGAATGGGAACTTCGAAAGGAGAAATAAATGTTGCACTCGTAAATATCGGAAGTCGGTCTAGGGCCGATATGTTTCAGTAAGGGTGTTAGTGATTAAAATTAAAATAAAATGTTACTATAAACATATTAGAAAAGGAAACATAAATTTGACAAAATATGTTTCACTTAAAAGTTTACCAAATTTAATAGCTTTAAATTAAGGAAACTATTTCAGATGAAGAGCTGAGGTTTTGGCATTTGATATCAAAGTTTATGGGTTTGAGTCCCACCTTTGACATGGTTGTTTATAAGCCATGCCCTCCCCATATCTGATTAGCCCTCATACAGCCAAAAATGACCATAGATTTTTCAGTCAACCAACCAATACGTCAAAATTAGGGCTCCAATATTTTGACGATTCAGGAATTATCGAATTATTTAAATATATAATTATTTTTATGGGGCTCTTTATTTAGGTTTTTATGATCCATTTAGAACTATTTTGAAATTTTAATATATATTTTAATAAATTAATTAATTTCAATTTTTATGAATTAAAGATTACTCTGACACCTCGAAAATAACCATATAACAAAGATGTTGCTAAATTATACACATGAACGTTGTAATAGAAAGTTAAATTATTTCACAGATACCACCATGGAAATAATCTAGGATTTTCAGTCTCCATAAGATGAAGCAACTTTTATTTTTCGGTATGAAGATGAAGAATGACGCTGAAAAGTCCAATTATCAAAATCAAACTCTGTTAATGTAGAACCCGAAAGACTGACAACTTGCAAAGACACGAATAATCATGTTAAAGTAATTACATTAGTAAGATTATTTGTAGTCCCTGTAAAATTATGACAGTTTTTTGGTATTAGTATAAAAAAAGGTGTTATTATACTTGGATGAGTTTCATGGAAGCCTGATAACGGCTCTGATGGGAATATTGCGGCGTCTTCTTTCTTTTTCACCTTAATTAAGAAGAAATGTCAAATCATTCATGCTTGTCTAATATCCTAATGGAATACGAATTGATGTGAGAGACAAAAAGTTCTTTCAGAAATGGGTTCCATTCCAACTTTGAACTCAAGGTCCTATAAAATGAATAGTAATAAATTAACGTGTTAGTGAACGAATATTTGCTGAAATTTTTTAGAGGGTATAAAAATTCTGCTCCAGTGGCATTTATTTGACTATTCACTAAGATTTTAATCTATTTTTTTTCAAGGAATCTATAGATATGGTTTAAAGTAATAATAAAAATTAAGTTTCTGCATAGTACATTGTTTGTGTGGTACATATTACATGATGAAAAAGTTGTGTTTTTTCCGTGGAAAAATGCTTCTGAATAATTTGTTTTAGTTAAGATACTAATTTTCCAAAATTATCGGAATAATTTATATTGAATTTCCAAAGTATTCAGAAATCTATCTCAGATCACTGGCATCAATATATAAGAAGAATCCATTTAGCAAAATCTTTGCTTAAATACATTTTTAGACAAAAATCGATATTGAGAGACATTCGAAGCCAGTTAGCACCAAAAGTGATTTGATATAATGAACATGTGGCGAGCATTGCAGCAGCGATTCGCAGTTTCGCTGCGCAAAGCAGCTTCGCTGAATTCGCTCCGCTGTTGAGCATCTCCTTCGGCAGCCTAGATATCATGCAAATCGGGTACGACGGTGTTTTACACTCTGTGTGCGCATCCAGCGGGAGTATAAAAGCAAGCGACACACAGCTCCAGATAACCAGCTCCAGGTACGGCTCCGGGCAGCAGCTACATGAGATACCAGCAGTCATCTTTTGTTATCCATATGTATATTGTTATCTTTAGTTATCCATATGTATATTGTTAAGTTTCTTTTATTTTCTTTAACCGAGTACTTGTTAAAGAAGTTCAATAAATAAGTTAAATGTTTAATGCCTGGCGTCTGAGTCTCTCCCGCAACAAGCATCCTGCAGCAATAGCATTTGTACGACTGAGGAACTTCATACCCACTCGCTACAAACATTTTAAATTTTATGTTCCTAGAAATTCAAAATGTAAAATTTTTTTTTTCTATTACAGAGGCCCTTGTAGTGAGACATTCACCTCTTGATATTCACCGCGAGTCTTTTTGGCAACTTTATTATGGGACCATCAAGCAGGTGAGCCAGCATTGCTCCCTATGAGGGGACAATACGGTAACGACCAAGCCTTATTCGTGATTTGAACACAAACCCCAGGTGGGGAAGCTCATGACGTTAACCCCTATACCATGAATGGCGAATTCATTAACTTTGTTCAAGAAAAAATTCCCAGTCTTTTTTCCATACAGAGCAGAATGACGGATTTCTTTACAGATAAGGATAGGGAGCGATAGGGAGCCAACAAGTGCCATATTTGGCTCGTATTGCACCTAGTGTTGATGATTGCAACAGATATTTTGAATACAATTAAAGTTTACAACGATTGAGCAACAGTTATAAAGCTCATGAACTGTCCCTGAAACAGGAAATGTGAATGGCTTTATAACAATGTATATAGGATTTTATCCCAGTAAGTTTTATATGTGATTCTTGTTATTTTATCTGCTTCTCTTCGTTTTCTGTGAATTATTTTAAAGGTGGTCAAAAGTGCAAAATTTTAGACATCTGTAATTATTATTTTAGTTAAGATATTAACTACAATTATTAAGTATTAGATATTCGATTACGATGTTGAATGTGTATGTAATTGAAGCTATATATCCAAGAAATTTTATAAAGGGAGAAAATAAGTGAAATGAGAGAATTGGAATCGGCTTCTGCATGAGTAAGTAGCTCTTTGTTTTTATAGATTTTTAATTATATGTTGTTGCACAAAAATAGTTTGATAAGTGATTTATCATTGGTTTGAATTTATTTTTATTGATAGTTATTCAATGGCTTTCTTATTTATCTATGGCACCACCATAGCACATAAGACTTTTTAGTGCTTTTAAAATGGCGCATTCTTTCAAAAAAGATCAATTGTTTACCTTGTAATTCACATATTAAAATAAGAATACAGACACTTAAAACTTTACAGATTAGTTATTATATTAGTTAGAAACATTCGTGTCTACAAAGACTTTGGGACTTCCCGATTTTTAAAATTAGATTACACTGGGAATATATTTCATAAATTTTTAATGAGATGCGAAAGTCTTCGAAGGAACGTTATACATAAGAATTTTATCTGGATTGAATAATTAGCATATTTTCAAACAATGCACTTACTTCCTTAAAAGCAAAGATTTCTTATTACACATTAAAGTAGTTTAGGAAATTATATGTCATGATCTGAGACTGTTTTTCCGTTTCGGGAAATATAGCAATGTAATTTTTTTTATGAGCTGATTGTATCTTCAGAGTATCCTAGATCTTTAGTTTAATTTATGTGCTTTAGAACTCGATTTAAGAACTGATCTTTCTCTGAATGCCTGATGGAGAACTTAAGCATCCAGAATTAAGCAAAAAGTTCCTTTAAACTATTTTAAGTCAGTTGAAATTCAAAAAAAGAGAGTATTTCTAAACGTGTAGAAAATAAAATCCCATTATCCGTTAAGCCTCTATTCCCAATGCCCATCTGAGACGAAATCTCCTCCATTAAGTATGTGTTTTTTAATCAGACAAAAACCATTGCTGCATTAACTAGCACCGTAGGGTACAATCATCCGTAAGAAGCAAATGATGGGCTTTTAACAGAAACGAACGAAATTTTCGCCACTTTGTTGCCTTATCAATTGAGATTTTTTTCAAAAACCGGTTTTATGGGAATTATCTTTTCATCCCAGTCCGCGGTCTTTAGTTATAAGACATAAGTTGATGAAATAGCATTTTCTTTTCAAAATATTATCTTAAAAAGGTGATACTAATGTTTTATAGATAGATAATTCTCCATTATGAAACAAATGCTTCCTTACAAAATTTTCTTCTAAATCTCACTTAAACTTTTAAAAGGGAAGTTACTAAGTGAAATTTTTTAAAGCAATTACATCTTGTATGCTTATAAGATTTTACACGATAAAATTTCTGAAAAAAAATCTAGACTTCAGTTGCTGAAAATAAATACCTTCTAGAAGGTTTCATATTCTGATCTATTTAAAAGTTTCAAATAAAAATTGTTGACCGAATAAGAAATAGACCAATATTTTCTTCAGAATTTCCGTGAGTGTAGTTACAGAAAAAATGAAACAGTCTCTTTTTTCCTTTTTATTCGAAAGCTGATTGACTTCAATCTACTGTATTTCAGAAAAATTTCCATTGCACATACAGGAAAAGGAAGATTTTTCTTAACGAAAATGATACCACTCATGACACCACGAGTCTAAATTAGAAAAAGAATAATACATCAAAGGAGAATTGCAATGTAGGAACGGCCGCACGCATCAAAAGATCTTAAAATCATTAAAAACAGACCAAAAACATTTTAAAATAACTGGCAAATACAGCGGCACCCAGACGTCGATATATGACGATCACAGACAATTGCCGATGTCCAAAAAATTTTTAAAATGTTGTTAGAAATATCTAACTGCATCCTATTTTTCTTTTAGTTTTAACAACTTCGTGATAGTAACTGCACATACATATATATGTACACTACATATTTTAAAATATATATATATATATATATATATATATATATATATATATATATATATATATATATATATATATATATATATATATATTTAAATTCGTGTTTAGACGCCCATGTTAAATAATGGTTAGCAACGCGAAGCGCCGCATCACGTGAGCTTTGGTTTCAAACCCTTCAAAGGTATAGATGTTTTTGTTGGCCAAAACCTGTGAACGCAACTTTTCCCATGGAAGCTACGCTGGTTCATCCATAGTGTGCTCTCATAAATCTTTTTATCAACAAATTTCTCTGTATATATAAATTATTCTTCTCGGGATAATTGGCTGTCGTATTAAAAAAAAAGTTCATTTCTTATTGAAAATGAAATCTTTTTATGTTGTTTTTCATCCTTTATGAAAAAGGATTTCAATCGTGCTCAGATTAGAACCACATTTTATTAACGTTGGTTTAAGACATTTTTGAACTTTTATATACTACCAAATTTTGGCAGTTTCAAATTCACGATCTATCCCGTTTCAGAAGAAACTGCCCAAGAAAGGTATTCACTGTTGTCATTTTCTTCCATCGTTTCATTCATTCAAAAATAGCCCACTGGATCGGACACTGTTTCGGACTGTAATTGGTATTTGTATGGTGCTTTTAGAGGTAAAACAAGTATTTTGGGCCTTAGCGAAGACGAGTACCTAAGACAAGCAAGTATTTAAATCAACCCCAACTAAGTATATTCAATCATTCTTATTAAGCTTGCGAAGGGGACGCTTAGGGAGTTTTTTTACTGTCATAACAAAATATTATTTATCCATTTTAGTCTCTTAATGCCTTATAAATATGTATCAAAAAGATCTATTTTTGATTTGTAATTGAACAAGCACTATTTATTACAAAAATTATTTTATCTGTATGAGCTAAATACAATCTTCTTCGAACTGTAATTGGTATTTTTATGGTGCTTTTAGAGGTAAAGCAAGTATTTTGGGCCTCAACGAAGACGAGTACCTAGGACATGCAAGTATTTAAATCACGCCCAACTAAGTATATTCAATCATTCTTATTAAGCTTGCGAAGGGGAAACTTAGGGAGTTTTTTTACTGTCATAACAAAATATTATTTCTATATTTTAGTCTCTTAATGCCTTATCAATATGTATAAAAAAGGGTTATTTTTGATTTGTAATTGAACAAGGACTATTTATTACCAAAATTATTTTATCTGTATGAGCTAAATGCAATCTGCTGTTAAAAATACTCGAAGCATCTGTTTTTCTATTCTTTTGACTGGTAAGAGTTGTATAAGAAATGAACATAACACTTTTTATTTACATGAAAACATCTTGAATAAAACCTACATTTTTATCAGCCCCATAAGATTCGTGCATGTGACGTTAATGGTGCTTATTGACACCGGCGTCACAGTTCTGTAGTTTTCAGATATAAACATACTTGAAACTCTTAAGCGTAAAGTTTGTATACATTTACTTCTACCGTATGTTATCAAAAAATGATACAATAAAAATTTATCATTTTTTAACTTAGATCCAATAGGAAACGAATTGTTATTTATGTGTAACTAGATGAAAACCCGCACTTCGCTAGGAGTACATTCAAAATAAATACAACGGTCAATGTATGCAATTAATTCCAAAATAAATAAATAAATAAATAAATAAATAAATAAATAAATAAATATATATATATATATATATATATATATATATATATATATATATATATATATTTATAATAAATACGACGATCAATGTATACAATTGATGTAAAAAAACAAAAAATATATTTATAAAAAAATCGTAAGGGATATTTTTATAGACAAAATAATGTAGAAGAAAATATTCAAATTAAATGTAATAGGACATACTAAAGAATAAACTACAGTTAATATAGTACAGTTTGAGGAACATAATATCTTTTATTGTATTTTAATATTTTTTTGATAATGTCCAAACGTCTGCCGCATTAGCAAGAAAAAGAAGATATTTTTTTGTCTATTTTGTTGTTATGCACGAATTTTTAGAATTTAATAAATTAAATTCTAAAAATTAATCTTTAAAAATTCACCAAATATCAGAAAATGGAGGTAAAGTTTCGAAAAATATCTCATTTTAAAGGAATTTTTATGATCTTTCTCGTGATATAAATTTTATAACCCTCAAATTATTATTTTAAATGCAAACTTTAAAGAATCTTACAAAAACGGGTTTAAAAATTTAATTTAAAACAATCTAAGAAGAAATTTTCAAAAATCTTTCTTAGGGCACCCTTACACTATAAGAAGAATCGCCATGCAAAATTTCTGCCCTTTAGGTCCAGCGGTTTGGTCTCTACGTTGTATGTCAGTCAGTCAGTCAGTGAGTCAGTCAGTTACGAAACTGTTTTCTATATATAGATAATAAATTTCAGACACAAAGTTTAATATTTTGGGGCAAATTGTTTCGCATGTCAGTTAAGAGCAAAATTGTTATGATATCTGGATTTACACATAATTAAATTCTTACTTATAAAAATTGACTACATTAATTCCTTCTTAAAAATGAAAAGTTCTCGAGAATCCAAACAATTCCCATAGCTTTCTAGTGGTTTCAATTACTCTGCCTCTTTGCTGGTAGTTGTAATTATTCGGAGGGACAGACAGCGAGATAAAAGGATGTCAATAATTCCTGTATAAAATACTTTGGGGAATATGGAATCTACATTTCATATTTTGCTTAAGTTAATTCTACTGTAAACGGAAATGACTTTTGATCAACGGTCCTGTCGTATTTTCGCCCATTTGGAATGCGGCCAACTTTGGCATGGGCCGCAATTTAAAGCACAGCTATGATAATGCGATTTCATTTGAGTAGCTTTAAAAATGTATCTCGATTGTTTATGTACATGGCCGACATCTGGTGTATGGTGTAATAAATTCATGAAACAATTAAGTTATTATATTTCCTCATATTTATGTGTATCACACAGTTTGATCTGAACTTGAAGAGCATTCTTTCTTATTTTGCGATGGAATATTTTAGAAGTCTTTAGGTCTCACTATTTTTATGCTCGAGCTGAGTATATCTTATAATAACTGACAAGGCATACAGTTTTTTTTAGAGAAACATACTTCAGATATTGTTTTTTTCCCTAATTACCATAATAAACATTTTCTCAAAATGGAGCGACATTTCAATATAAGTCGACTAATTTTATAATATGATTCACTTTATTTTATATATTTTTTTAAAAGAAAAATTTTTAAGATATGAGGCGGTGAAGAGGTGTAAGTCACATTTACAACTTTTCTTATTTGAGGGCAAAAATGTAATCTCCAATTTATAGTGGAATTGCAAATAATTATTATTTGCAATATTATAATAATTATTATAAATTATAATTTTTCAATTTATAGTGGAATTTTTTGTAGTTTCTGCAGTAAAACGTTTTGGACTTACACCACTTGACTTACTCACTTACACCACTTTGCCTTTCACCGCCTCATATGTAAGATTGGAGCAAAATGAATAATCCTATAAAAACACAATGTTGTTTAAATTCTGTACAACAGAAATTCCGAATAAAAACCGCCAGTAATAAATAACAGGTTAAGTGGAAATGCGATCGTTTTATTTACTTTTTATCAGTACGGAATTCAAAAAACTCCATAGGAAAACTTATATTTTTAAGAAGTTTACAATACATTTCGAAAATCAATTGTTAATCTAGAAATGAAAAATTTTACCCTGATTAAGGCTGCTGTGTACTTAACCTATCGGATTTGCTCACCTCAATGTTAACCTATGGAGAAAATTTGACTTCTATTGACAACTACATAAATGCTGACAATCAAATAAAAAGGGTGTTTTCAGAAAACCCGAACTTTCCTGTACCTTACACCAGGATTCATTATATAAATTTCGTTCACCAAAAGAATTGATGAGCGTTTGAAACACACTATACCACATTTTCCCCCGAATAATTCAAATTTTAAAATATTATTTGCAGTTTTTTAAATAAACGAAAAATGCTCCAAGGTGTAAAATTTCTTTCTGTATTAGGGTACAGTTTAAAAAAAATTTTTAAACCTTAGTCGGCAATTCTTGTTCAAATTTTCTCTATAGGTTAACACTGAGATTAGCGTATACAATAGGGTTAATTCAAAGCAGCCTTAACGACAAAGTTGGAATATTAGGAGTGGGATTTCACATTAATAGGTTTAAAGATAATTTGACCTTATTGTTAATTTTTTGGTTTAAAGTAATTTGAAGAACAACAGATACTTGTCTACGCTAGAAATTCAAGTGTATTTGAATAATCCTACTTCGCTAAAGTTCTTATAATTCCCACATTTGAAATTTTCAAAAAGAATTATGGTAGCTTGAAAATTTTCCGCACTGTTCTGGAAAAGATATATCAAGAAATTCATAATTTTCTCTTAGAATCGAAAGTAATAACGCAAATGAAATTCTTGCTTGGGCATATATATTTATTTCGATCGATAAAGAACCCAGGGAGAGTGGAAATCCAGCACGCAAATTTAGATCGAACATGCAAAATATGCATGTCTAATACAGAAAAATTTTCTTTGTCTATCAATTTAACTAATGAATACCAAAGGCATATATGGCGACGGAAGAAAGAAATTCCGCCCGATGTTAGCCATGTATTTTGAATGTAATGTTGATAATTCGGAAATCGTAATAAAATATTCCCATTTTTTTAAGGTTGTAAACTTTAAAAAAAACATCAAATCATGTTCGATATCGGCCGAAACAAAATGGATGTCTTCAACTAGAAAATTAATTTGCAATACATAGATGGGAAATGTATTTCTATTCATCACCGTCTTTCCCTGTAACATAATTAAACCTTAATCAGTTCTGGAAATCAAATCAGCAGGGGACTCGTTGAATCATCAAAATCGTTTCCCGATTTCCCCATTCAATTTTGCACCCTCTTTTCGCACTAAAGGGAGGATATAGTGCATTATAAGCGTATTGCGCTTCTAGATTTAAACTGCATTTTGTTATCTTCAGCACGGGAACAATGGAATAAAAATGGTGGGTCTATGGTTATTTAGCAGCAGCGAAGAGGGGACGTAATTGCATCATAGATAATTTTTTGTTGTTGTGGTGGAAATAGATGTTTTAGCATAGACTATTATGGTAAATCGATTATTTTTATTAAAGTTCGATATATCTAACGTTTAGCATCGTTAAGTCTGCTGTCTACTAACCCTATTAGATTTGCCACCTCAGTGCTAACCTATGGAGAAAATGTGTCCAAGGATTTCCGAGTTGGATTTAGACATTTTTTTAAAAAATTGTACTCCGTAATAGAGAAATAAATTTCATACCTTGGGGCATTTTTAGTTTAAAAAAATGCAAATAATATTTTAAAATTTAAATTATTTTGGGAGGGAAAATCTGTTATACTGTGTTTTAAACACTCATAAATTCCTTTGGTGGACGAAATTTGTAAAATGAATCCCGTTGCAAGGTGCAGAAAAGTTCAGGCTTTCTGAAAATGCCATTTTTATTGTATTGTCAGCATTTATGTAGCTGTAAATAGTAGACGAATTTTCTCCATAGGTTATAATTGAGGTGAGCGAATCCAGTAGGGTTAGTACACAGCAGCTTTAAGACACGTATACATACAGCGAACGAAGTTTGACGAACGAAGTAGTTCCCTAAATGTACGTAGCACCGAAGAATTTGTTTGCATTTGCCACGGTTCGCTCATTAGGCGGATAATCAAAGGAAGTTCGTACCTCTTCGTTAATCGTGTTTCGCTGTATGTGTACAGAGCCTTGAATTTAGCTTGGAATTTTTTATACTTTGTGCTTGGAAATCTCATTCCGAGTACGAAACTTAATGCACGTTGTTTCTTACTGGAAACTGAGTTGTGCAATATGGTAGGGAACTGGGTCCTCATCACAACAATCCACTTCCCTAAAATGGACTAACTGCTGCGTAGACGTTCGGTTTGTTAATGTGGACGGCCAACCGAATTTGAAATCGAATATTTTCGTTGAAATTTGCGCCATTTTTTTCGTTACTGTTAGTTTGCCGTTGTTTTCTAAATGTATACCTGCCGGTAGGGTGCTTACAGAATCTTAACGTTAAAGGTAAAATATTGCTTGCTATAACTACAGATGTATAGCAGCAATGATCCGAATAGCTGCATGACATCGAAAATCCATATTTATTATCACCATTCAATATCTGAAAGTAATCTTGTTAATCAACTCATACGAATAAATAGATTTTACTCTTAAAGTAACAGAATTTTAAAAGTTAATTACAAATAGACGTTAGGCATAATAAATATCCTGTGAGTTTTATCAATGACATTATTAATAATTTTATGCTTGAGGTTTAATACTTAGAACATTTTTATAAATTTCAAATAATTTTTCAGTTAACACATGAAAAGTAATAATATAAATTATTTCTAATATTTAAGTATTACAGTAATACATTGTATAGTTAATAACACTATCTTTTAAAAATTTATTTAATTATTTTGATTTTTCCCCATTTCAAAATAAAATGTTAATAAATCATTGTAAGCTGGTAGGTATATAGGATCCATTAACATAATTTCAATTAATTTGATAATTGCAAATATAATGAAAATTATAATTAAAACTATCATATTATTACATTATTTAACTAATGAAAATTTAAAATATGCATGTCTATTGCAATGTATTATACTCCGAAATATATAGTTACACTACATTAGTTTCGAATATAGAATGTCTCTAAGTTAATGTCAATATGTTGTTCTGTAACGTATTGCAGCTATATTTCATTTAATTATGCACCACGCACCATTAATAATGAGTAAAATTTCTTAACTGTAACTTCGCCTCTAGTGCTGAGGGATTTGGTGGTGGTGGTGGCAGAGAGGAGGGGGGAGTCATACGAAGCGTCGGATTAAATTTGGTGTTCTAGATCTAGAAGGTTTCTGTTATCACCATTATTTGAAATCAAGTTAAAAATGATTTAAAATGAAGAAACAATTTCAAGTGATTGATATATATATTATATATATATATATATATATATATATATATATATATATATATATATATATATATATATATATATATATATATATATATATATATATATATATATATATATATATATATATATATATATATATATATATATATATATATGTGTGTGTGTGTGTGTGTGTGTGTGTTAGTTACTATATAATACTTATAATTAGAAAAATTATTGATCCTACAATACATAGAGTGTTAATTCTGCCACAGTAAATATACACTATATTTTTTATAGCATTACTACAGGGTTTCAAGTTGAGAATCGATAATGATTTGGAAATAAAAATAGAAAATAATACTAGAGGTATTGCACAAAAAAGCTGATTTGTGAAAATCTGTATAATAGCTAAATAAAGGCACAGCTTGCGCAGAAAAAAGAAACAAACCCGAATATATCTAGCTGAGTTATGAAGTCTGTGCCAGATTTTATGAAGGCCTATAACATAAAACAGTTGTGCAGAAAAAGAGAGACTATATTAAATCGTTAGGGCAATGGTTCGTTGCCCAAGGTCTAATGGCAGCTATAAAGAATAATTTTCCTTCTATGGTAACACATTCAATTACACTGAATGGGTTTATTGACTGTAATTCTTAACGCGACAAAGGCGTGTAATACATCTACAATTCTGATTTTTTCCAATTAAATAAATGATATCAGTATATAAAAATAAGAAATGGTTATGAAAAAGAAATATTCTTGATTTTTATGTATCAGTTGTTGAACCAGGTATAAAAGTTTATACGAATTTATTTTAAATGGTCATGCTTCGATAAGTGAATTTGAATGATAAGTTGCACAACGATGATTAACATGGTCGTTTCAAAAGCTCTACCGCGTGATACAAAATGACTTTCATGTTTGAATCATATTTAATAAATCATGTTCAATATTTTGACTACGCATGTAAAAGAATGTTGAATTTACCTTGTCAAATACACTTAACGAAACTTATGTACCTGTTCTATCTCAGTTTACTGTTGTTATTAATCTGGGTTTGGTTATACTACACAAAAATTCCGATAATCCCTGGAAGGGTTTCCCTGCTTTATACAAAAAATAAATTTTGACATAAATATTAAAAATTTAGATCGGGAAAATATAAAAGGTTTATTTAAAAATATAACTAGAGACAGTTTTGTATTTTCTGTGCATAGTTATCATTCGGAGATATATTTCGAAGTTATGTTTCATTTCAAAATCATATATATTTCAGTAACTGCAGTAAAGAATGCAAACATGTCAAACAGACTTTACAGATCAACATGTTAACATTCCTTACCGATTTTTCCGCCACCGATTGGGCAAAAACAGAGATATCGGGACGGTTTGGAATCTCCCATTAGAGGGATCCCGATGTCCAGAGACAATTAAATTTGAACCGATAATAAAACCAGGGGTGCAAGGGGCGATCGGGGATACGACGGGTCCATAAAGTCGGATCCCGCTTTATTACAATATCGACGTTTGGCCCCATAGCCGACAAAAATAGCACTACAGACGCCGTTTGAATTGTTTCTCAAAGCTATGATGAGTCTCGGAGCAGCACATGCTAAATGTGACACGTCAAAGAAACCCCTAATAAACCATAAAAGCGATGACAATATAGAACCAATTTTTTTTCGAACCGACGACAACTTATCGGTATCAGAAGGGTTCGACGTCAACCTTGCGTGTCAGGGGATCCTTTGGCCCGGCACAACGCAATTTTCTCCGAAAATTCAAATTTCCGAGGCGTCGGGTTTGATTGGCATTCATACCACCATACGAAGATATGGATTTACCAGACGCCTAGCGGCCCCAAATAGTTCTAAACACGCCATTCAGAGAGTTTGTTAAAGATCTTGAGGACAAGGAGGAATACAGCAAATGTGTCCTGAAAATAAACCTCGGGGACGCAGTCCATGAATTAAACATAAAAGGGGTGACATCGAATAACCGAAATTACTGATATCTCGAATACCTCGGTCTGACAAAAACAGAGGTATCGTAACACTCGGACGTCCCTTTAGCATGTCGGAGGTTTCCCTAGGTCTGCGTACTCTTGGAATTTTAATTGAAAATAAAACCCCGGGGCGAGGGGAATGATCGGGGCACCGACGAGTCCCCAAAGTTGGTGATCCCGCAACAAAATCGCATATTCGCCAAGTGGTCCAAAATATCGCTACATCGCCGTTCAAAGTGTTTCCTAAACCTTTCGTTGGCCCAGAGGCCTACAAATAGGTTAATGTGTCCCGAATATGGGTTAATGTGTCCCGACACGGTGAGATATAGGTATACGATGTCGGCTTTCGCGCTGTATAACGTCATGGCGCTAAAGACTTCTTGAAAGTTCTTGCTAAATCTTTCTCATTCTTAGACAATTATACACTACCAAATACATGTATCTCAAAATCGATCATGGGAATCGAATATTTGAATATGCTCTGTTTGTAGCCAAAAAAAAAGATTTTTTTTTTATCAGAGAAACGGTTTATAATGTATGATATTGTTATTTATACTTTGAATAAAACCTCCTGGAATTTATTGTAAGTATTTCATTTAAAATCTATGCTAATATATAAAGAGTGAGAGTGGATTTTGTATGTGGAGGGTAATCTCCGGAACCACTGCACCTATTTGAAAAATTCTTTCACTATTTGAAAGGTACATTATTCCAGATGGACATAGGCTATATATTATGTATATCTGATCAGTAGAAAGAAAGTCAGGGGCCTAAATGTTGAGCTGATGCTTCACCTTTACAACTTTTCCTTTGTCAACCATAGTCAAGTAAACACATCAAATGATATTTTTATTTATTGTCAGTAAAACATTTAACATTTGAATTTTCTTTGTAAACCATAGTCAAGTAGCCATAGCAAAACATCAAACTACATTTTCATTTGTTATCAGTAAAACATTTAGTATTTTAAAGATTCAAATGGAGGAGGTATAAATACAAAAAAGATTTTTGAAATTGGCAACGTGTATGGGTTTATTGAAGAAAATTACATTTGGAACCACGCTTCTTATTGGACATTTAAGGTAAAAAAAGGTTTACAATTTTTTGGCTATCAATTGGAAATTTATTGGTATAATATTACAGAACTTTATTTACTTATAAACTTAATGTTTTTGAATTTATGTACAATTTTAAGCACAATTTGCGTAAATCGAACTTGAATTATTGAACTTTCATAAAAAACCAGTGTGTTTCATTGAAACTGTTAAATTTATTGATTATTTCGAATAGGTCTATGTTTGTTCCTTTATAAGTGAAAAAGTATTGCTTCAATTGAGCTGAAATTTTGTATAGATATAGTTGATAATTCAGATTAAAACATAGGCATTTGTTTTTGAAAATCGGGCAACGCCGGGTACTTCAGCAAGTTTTACATAAAAATAGCATAGTTCAATGGCTGCTGGGTACGGTAAAGTGGGTCTTGAAACCTGGCTTGGAGAAACATTTCAGTCACTGTGAACAGAATCTACCAAATTTTAATATGAAACATAATATTCATAAAGTATCGTCCATGATGCGCGTTTCACTAATCAAATACAACAACATAATAAAATAAGAAATATTCTAATAAATTTTATAAACTTAAAAATGAGGAAATTGAAATTATTATTTTGGTTATTATCATGAGAATTCAATCTTAAAATGAATTTGAAAAATGACTCCAGGATATGCAACACATAATTCGTTTATATTTCAGTGACTGTTGAGTTTCAATATTGCAAATGAAAGGGTTAACAATAAATTAAAAAGTAAAGCAAAGTAAAAGCTGGAAAATGAGTTCAAATGTGGAGATTTTCTTTCTTTCAATATATTATTGTATAGATTTTGTAAATATACGTGCTATCAAAAGTAAATATGTTAATGAAGATTATTGCAAAACTATTCTTCCACTCTTGTTAATTACTTCTGCTTCTGAAATATTATGAGCTGCATTTATAATTTTGGTTGTTTCTATTCGGCTAGAGTTTCTTAGTTTAACTATTTTATGGCTAATAAAGTATGTTATTACGAGTTTGGTAATGTTCACTAAGTACTAAATAATAATGATGACTTTCATACAAATGAGTTCTTGATAATACATGTAATTATCCCTTCATATTAGAGCGCATAATGACTTGAAAGAATATTTACAGCTTATCTTAAACATTTCTTTTTTTCTATTTTATGATACATGTATGTACGTTAACATAAAACATACATTTTATTCAAGGATGATTAAATATTTTCGTCTTCAGATTGTGCACAGGGATAAATAATATTTATAAAATACGGATATTTTCCTCGTATTATATCCATAAGTATCGTCGCGGTGAAAAATACTTTAAACACCAGGAAGAAAATCTCACATACCGGAACTCCAATATGAACCTTTTATTATTGGATTTGTAAGCTTATGTGCATTGAACTTCAATACTTTCCTCCTTCCGAATAAAAGCGTTTTTGAATATCTCGATATAATACTACCGAAGTTTGGTATTTTGCGGAACGCCATTATTCAGGTTGCGTAGAATTCCGCGAAAATATTTTCCACCTAAAGTGAAACTTTGTTATTTATCATACCTGAGATTTCCAATATTGAAACCCTGGCATGCACAAAGAAAAGGAGACATAGTTATCTATATAACTGTCAGATTTCGTGACAGGTAATATATGTGATAAATAGACAGCCATTATTGAAGAAAAATCACCATACAGGATGAGCATAACTCAGGATAAAAGGCCAAAATTTCATACATAAGTATCATTTAATTTTATTCCGAACAAGAATTTTTCCTTTCAAGAATGCAATATTGAGGTAAAAAAATAATTCACTGAAATCAAATAAAATATGCATCCTTCTCGTAAAGTATGTTTTTTAATTATAAGTTAAAAATAAACTTAGCATCTTATATAATATTGATTAATTTTAAAACAAATGAAATCATATGAAATATGCATCAAATCAAATTCCCTGAAATCAAATGAAATATGCATCTGTTTCTTAATGTATGTCTTTTAATTATAAGTTAAAAAATAATATTAGCATCTTATATAATATTGATTAATTTAAATGTCATGAAAAGCTTCTTTATGGAAATAAAGTTGTTCAAAAATAGACGATAGAAAATTATGTCAAAAGAAATTTCGTCTCTTCTGAACAATGAATTGTCTGAGCCAAATTATTACTTGCATTAATGAAATAAAAAACAATGTTAATTAATTTATCTTTTATTATCAATAATGACATTTTGTTAATTCGTTTTGTGAGAAATCTCTTATTAACATCATGAACATTAAGCGTCAGTTTAAATAATAAATATTATCTCATTAAAAATCCATTGTTTGAAATAGGGTATCAGTTGCAATTTGTTTCGTTTGTTCCCAAGAAATATGGTTGGTGTTTAACTTTCTAATCCATGTAAAAGGACAAAAAAATGTTTCCTAATCGACCCTTCGTACTGTACACGGAAGTACGCACGCACGTACGCACGCACACACACACACACACACATGTATATATATATATATATATATATATATATATATATATATATATATATATATATATATATATATATATATATATATATATATATGTGTGTGTATATATTATATATATATATACATATATATATATATGTAACATGGGAGACTGACACTGGCCCAATAGATATCAAAATCTCCCATGTCACGGTGAGAAGAAGATATTAATACTACAGTTCACTTCATAGCAAAACGACGTACTCGGCTTCTTACGGAAAAGACTTTATTACGTCTATTCAAGTCAGTTACAAAATGAAAAAAGCGTACATGTACGTGATCCCAAACCTTATATAACCTCATCTCGTCATGTGATCGTAGTAGGGTTTAATTGGTTAAAAGTTAAGAAAAGGCGTGACAAATGCGCTATAGCGTTTAATTTTCTGCCCACGCCACGTCAGTTTCGTTTTCATTTAAACAGGCAGCCATTTAATTTTTTCCACTAGAGGCCTTTTAGGACTTAGATTTGAAAACGAAAGTTAGCTCGTACGCCCAAGGGAATTTAGAATAATGTTAGATTTTAAAATGGAATTTAACGCGAATGCCCAAAGGGAATTACCTGTTTCAAGAAATTAAAAAAGGGTTTGTAATTTGGAATAGTAAAGTGAGGAATTAATAGTTTTTAAATGTTAAGATTGTTGAATTAAGAAATTACTAGTTTTTAATATTATAGAATATCCCCCCCGTCCGAGAAGAGGCTGACCAACAATGCCTGCATTGGAGGACAGACTCACCCGGCCATGTGAGGAAAATGGGCGTCGACCACAAATTTGGAAAAGTTTTAAAAGGAACATATGTTTTAAGTTAATTTAGTATGATGATCACATGGCAAGACATTGCACATTGCAATATCGAATACACAAAAATACACTAATGATTTACTAATTTATGAACACAATAAAAACAAAAAAAATTATAGAAATTAATGATCAATTATAGAAAATTGTAAATTATATAAATTTCTTATATTGTTGCTGTGAAAAACAATTAAATTTAAATATGCACTTATCATCAAATGAAGACAATGCTGAGCAGGGCGGCCGTCCCCACACAACAAAATCTCAAAAAAAAAAAATCAATTAACATAACCAAAAATTTGTAAACTACCAAAAATTTTCACTATAAACATACATTTAATACAATATCTACCATCATCTCGATTTGAATAATACAAAATAACAAAACATAGTAATAAAAATATCAAAAACAAAAATTAAGTAAATGAAGTTGACTTTGATAACAGGATGAAAAATTCAAAAATTCTTCCTCAACGTTCACTACTATGGAGTGAGTCCAAAAAAAAATCTTTATTTACTTATCTTGTAATGATTTATCTGTGCAACACTTTTAGTCCTTTCACAGTCATTCGTATGTTGAGGAAAAAACACCAATTTAAAAAAAAAAATCACAGTCTTTTTAGTGCTGTGTCATTTCTGCTTCACAAACGTAGAATGCATAAATATCACATTTTCTCGACTTGTTTACATATAAAGAAAATTAGTCCTTTAGTTACATAACAAAAATCACAGTTTATAATAAAAATCACACTTTCAATAAAAATCACAAGATTTAATAAAATCACACTTCAAATATATCAATTGTACATAAAAATTACAAAACATATCACTCATTATCTAGTTTTCGTATCTTTATTTATCTCATTATTTTTTCTTAATATCTCTTATCTGCTTTAATTCAATATTACTTATTATCAAAAAAAAAATCTCTTTTCAATACCACTTTTATTTCTTATTATTTTCATTTCATCATTTCTTATATTCATTTTATTTCGACAACATTTATTCATTCCAAAATTCTATTCAATATTCTTTAATTATTCTTATTCATATTTATTCTAACTTTATTTATTTATTTATAACTTTATTTATTTATTCTCAATACTTTTCACTTTATTTTCAAATTATTTATTTACTATTCATTTGTGTACACTTATTATAAGTTTATGTGGATCCATTTCCTTGTTTTGAAGGTACCTTGTTGTATGTGTGTTTCCCAACTCTTAGTCTCAAATTCTTTAATTCTACCTCTAAGCAGTGAGGGTTGTTTATGTTTGTGTAACAAGTGGGTTTTCTTTCTCCATATTGTTCTCTGACTAATAAGGAGGAAGAGTCTTTTAGCCGTACAGTGGACTAACCGTTAATCTCCGACAGAATATGACTGCGTTGGAAAACAGCATCTTGCATAGTACACAGATGGAGAAAAAGGAAAAGGTGCAGTTGTCATACCTGTGGGAGTATAATATATAGAAATGGGAGGACAAAAGGAGTGGCCATCCCAGCCCTGTTTTAGTCATTACTCAAGCATATAATCTTCAGCACTTTAAGTGACTGAGTTGTTGAATTAAAAACAAATAGTAAAAAAAAATTAAAAAAGATCTTAAACAGTTGGGACGACATCCAACGCGCTTGTAGAGTTGGGTGATAGGAAAGTGTTTTTCAAGAAATAGGAAATTTACTGAAAGGTTAAAGAAGTAGAGTTGTCATAGCCGGTGTTTAAATTGAGATCCAAAAAAAAATTCACACATAATAGTATTCTTAAGAAGAAAGTTTAAGTTAGACAGTTTTTTTTTTTTTATATATATCTTTAGTAGGACAACACATAATTAATTATATCGATTAAAAAAAAATATAATGATGTTAAGCATCACATAGAAAAGAAAGAAAAATGGATCTAATGTTTGTCATTATTCGTGGTGTAGTTTTAAGCTCTCTGGTGCATTATAATATCTCAATCTGCAAGCATGGACAATTTCAGAATCTCGTTTAGTGTGAAAGTTTGGTCTATCAATTTCATAATTAACTTTTGACATTTGTTTTAGAATAGTGTAAGGTCCAGAATAGGGTGAGCTTAATTTTCTAGTATTAGGATAGTGAAATTCTTCGAATAACACTAAATCTCCAACATTAAATTTAGATTCTACAAAACGTGCATCATATTTTACTTTATTCCTATTATGGTAATTAATTGTCCTTTCTTTAGCTAATTTTCTCGCCTCATCCACCTGAGGATAAAAATCTTGTTTTTTAACATGAGGTTCATAAGGTAATATTCCAAAAAGTAGGTAAGCTGGGGTCATTTGTGTGACTGAATGAGGCGTATGATTGTATTCATTAATTACTTCATTTAATAGGGTTGTCCAAGGAGTTTTGCTTGTTGAGTTATGTACTTTGCACCTTAATCTAGTAATTATTGTTTGATTTACCCTCTCTACCTTTCCGTTCGTTTGTGGATGATGACTCGAGGTAAGTAATTGTTGCACATTGTTATGCTCTAAAAATCTTCTAAACTTTGAACATGTAAAAGCTGCATTTCTGTCGGTTAGCAATTTTTTTGGTGTTTGAATTTGGAATATTTGTTTTAAGCAATTCGTATAAGTTTCAGTAGTTACGCTTTTTTATGGAAAAGCCCAAATATAACGCGTTGCATGGTCAATTATCAAATGTAAATATTTCTTTGTGGAATTATAGTAATTAAATCCGCCTACTGTGTCTAAACTTAAGCACTCAAAGGGTTGGTCTGTCGGAGGTACTTCTTGCAGCAATCCAAACCTTTTCTGTCTTTTCTTTTTGTTTAATTGACAAGTATGGCAATGTTTAACATAATTACTAATGTCCTCATTGATTTCGGGCCAATAATATTGGGGTGTGAGTAATTGCATTGTTTTATTTATTCCAGGGTGTCCATAATCCTCGTGGGCTCTTTTTAAAATTTCTAACCTCAATGAAAATGGTACTACAATTTTTAAAAATCCTTTCTTTCTCATGTAGATTACATCATTTAGTTTTTTATATTTAAGTCCCTGTACATTGTCTTTATTTTGAAATTCTACAATTTTTCTTAGTTCAATTAAATGATTTATTTGGGTTTTAGGTTCTAGAATAGGGTTCCTTGAAAGCATGTCAGCTTCAATATTTGCAGTTCCCTTCTGGTATTTAATTTCATAGTCGAACATACTTAGTTTTAATGACCAGCGAAAGAGTCGACCTCGAAGATTTTTCACATTTTTAAGCCAAACTAAGGCAGCATGGTCTGTGTGAATTGTGAACTTTTTCCCGTGGAGATAATGATAATACCTGTCTAAACTGTCCACAATTGCCAAACACTCAAGTTCAGTAATAGAATAATTTGCCTCATAGTCCTTTAATACACGAGAGTGATATGCTATGGGATGCAACACCCCATCTTCACCTGGCTGTTTTAAAACAGCTCCAACCTGTTGTTTACTAGCATCCACAAATAAATGACAGTCTTTGTTTACATCATACAATTGCAATATTGGTTTACAAATCAATAAATTCTTAAGATCCTCAAAAGCTTCTTGGCACTTGTCTGACCATCCCCATTTTACTCCCTTTTTCAATAATGTATTTAATGGCTGTCTTACTTTTGCATATTTTGGAATAAACTTATTATACACATTTATTGTGCCCAAGAATCTCTGGAGTTCTTTTACATTAGTTGGTGGTTTCAAACACTTTATCTTTTCAATGTTAATGTTGTCTGGGGCAATTTTCCCATTTGTTACATTATATCCAAGAAAATTAATTTGTTGTTGCAGAAAAGTACATTTAGTTAATTTTAACTTGATATTCTCTTTTTTGAAAATGTTAAATAGTATCTCTAAATGTTCAAGGTGTTGTTCTTTGGAGTCTGAAAAAATTATAATATCATCGAAATAGTGGCATGCAAAGTTAACTTTATATTTATCTAAAATTCTCCTGATAGTCCTATTGAATATTGCAGGGGCGTTCTTTAAACCAAATGGGAGTCTTAGCCATTCGTATAAGCCAAAAGTAGTGGCAAATGCCAATTTCTCAGTATCTTTTGGGTGGACGGGTACATGCCAATACCCTGAGGTAAGATCTAAAGTTGAAAAGTAATTAGCTCTGCTTAATTTATCTAGAATATCATCAATTCTGGGTAAGGGTTCTGCATCTGTCTTAGTAACTAAATTTAGTTTTCTGAAATCAATACAAAGTCTAGTTTTTCCCTCATTTCGCTTTCTTGCCAAAGTCACAGGACTTGAGTATGAACTATGTGATTCTTTTATGATTCCTGCTTCTAACAAATTTTTTATTTGGGTCCTGATCTCTTTTTCCTCAGTTGGCGAAGTCCTGTATGCTCTTAGACTCACTGGTAAATCAGAATTTAGGATTATTCTTTGGGGTTCCATCCTTATTTTGCCTATGTCATATTTGTTAGTTGAAAACAGTCTATTATTTTTGTGCAATAAATTCTTTAATTCCCTATCAACATCTAAATTTTTGATTTGATCATTAATGTCAACATTTTCATAATTTGGATTACTTTCTGCTTTGATTTCACCAGAGCTTTCATTAAAATTGTCATTTACATCATAATCAATACAGAAAATATCATTTTCTTTCTGCGAATTTTCTTCATAAGGGTTAAACATATCAGAAACTTCATTTTCATGACCATTACTATTATTATCCACATGCTTATTATCACATTTATTTTGTAGGTGTAATGAAATTTTACTTATATCACAAATATTAACCATTTTCAAAGTAATTCTATTTTGATACACACACAATTGGTTACAATCAATTACTAATTTAAACTCTTTACACTCAGGAAGTCCCAGAATAAGATAAGGCAAGTCATTGTCCAAAACATATGCAGAAATGTTTCTAATTATTTTCCCTATTCTCAAAGTTAATACACATTTAGTTGTAATTAAGATTTCACCCTCAGCTTGCCTGACCTTAATTGGAGAGCTTGAATAGCATTTCAGTTGACATTGCTTGACCAGTTTTTGTGACATCAGACTAATAGTCGAAGCAGTGTCAGTCACACAATTTAAAAAATTCTGTTTCTCATTTTCATATAGTCTTTTTGTTTTGTCAACCCTATTATTTCTGATAATGTTTCCCCTCAATGACAGTAATTGTCATTCTGGCGCCTGATCTCTTTCAAATTCAGGTTCCTCATAATGATGTTTATTGTCTGACACCGACATCTTATTAAATCTCTCATTAATAGAGCAAGTTTGTTCCCAATGATAAGCATTACTTATGCCAAAGTTAGAACATTTTCGACAGGGTCTAGATGGTAAGTCTGCATATTGTTGGTGGTGATTAATTTGGTTATTGGAATTGGGGGCAAAATTTCTATTCAACCTTTGATCTCTGGGTTGCCATTGTCTGAATTGTTGCTGCTGACTATAATTAGGTCTAAACTGAGTTTGTTGATTATTATTAGGTCTAAATTGAGGCTGGGAAGAGTAATTTTGTCTAAATTGGTGAGGTGGGCTATAATTCATCCTAACTTGAGGTTGGTTGTAATAATTCTGTCGTAATTGGTTCCTATTTTCAAATCTAGTGTTAAAAAAGTTATCCCGATCCCCTTGATTAGTTTTGTTTTCTTCATTATTTATTTTGATTAGCTTATTAGCCAACACTATCCATTCTGTTGTGGTTTGAGGAGGATTTGCAGCTATGGTCATTCTCATTTGAGCATTTAGGTCTTCTGTTAGGCCTTCTAGTATTAATTTCTGTGATAACCCCAATCTCTTTCCTACATCAATTTTTTTATGAAAATATTTAGTTAAGTCATCATTATATTCAAATTTCAAATTGGAAAATTCAGAGAATTCCACGCTATCTGCCTCAAAGAATAATTCTTGCAAAGTGTCTTTTAATTCTGTCCAATCTTGGATGTCTAGGCAATTATTTACAAAAACTGTTAGAGCCTTTCCCCTGAGAAATTTTGAAATACTTTTTATTTTTTGTTCATTTGGAACATTTGCTTGGGAAAATTTCTGCTCAATATAGGCAAGCCATTTTTGTAATTTCATTCCCCCCTCTGGGTCAAAAGGAATAAAATCCCTGAATTCCCTCTCTACATATTCAAGTTGAAAATCGTCCTTGCATTCTGTCTCAATTTTATCTTCCCCCTGAAATTCTGTCTTTATAGATTTATCTTCCATCTTATAAGTTTAACACAATATCACAATTATATTTCAATTTAAAACAAGAATATAATATCATATAATCATAGTTTACTACACAATTTTAAAAAGTTTATGATGGGAGACATACAACCTGGTCATGTGATGCTTGTCTTGTTACTGTAAAATTCTCGGTTGCACAAATTTTTTTATTTTTATTTATTCACGGTACAGCGCTAGGGCTTGCATACCGGCTTAATTAAATTCACACACAAGAACATATCGATGATTTTTGAATGGTGGGGATTACGCACTTTTTAGAAGACACAGAAAACTTGTAGAGTGGTCGTGTAGTAGCAGAAATATCCAGTTCCAGTCACAGTCCGTAATGAATGCACTCCTGTGTGCATTGGAGAGAGAAGAGAAGAAGAAAAAAAAACCGACTAAAATTCACAGGAATGTTGTCCCAACTCTGCATACGGTTGCACGAATGAAGACAGTTTAATTATATTTCATGAAAATTTGGGAAAATGAGCTTGAAAAACATCGTGCTGCAGCAAAATCCTTACGATGACGTTTTGGCAGAAGAATCCATGCACAAATTTTACGAGTCCGTAGAACCAAGGTTGTTTCAGTCGCCATTGAAAAATTCCATCATAGTAATCTTATATGAAACCAAAAAAAATTTTTTTTATCGTGCTAGAGTCATCAGAATATTGAATCAGGTACAGAATGTAGTGTGCCAAGGGATTGTATTTATGAAAACTGAGAGGGATTCCCTTTTACTATCATTACTCTCGTTGAGAGAAAAAAAAAATGGAGAGAAACACTTTCGCCCCAGCACCGCACGCCTCGACGCCGGTAGTTGAAGAATCCTCGTCGTTAGAAGAAAGCAAAAAAAACAAGCGTACCTCCTCCGTCAGTTGAAGAATCCTCGTCGTTAGAAGAAAGAAACAAAAACTTGGAAAATCCTTGGATGTTCCGGACAGAGGTTCGAGTCCTCGCCGACTTTTGTAACATGGGAGACTGACACTGGCCCAATAGATATCGAAATCTCCCATGTCCCGGTGAGAAGAAGATATTAATACTACAGTTCACTTCATAGCAAAACGACGTACTCGGCTTCTTACGGAAAAGACTTTATTACGTCTATTCAAGTCAGTTACAAAATGAAAAAAGCGTACATGTACGTGATCCCAAACCTTATATAACCTCATCTCGTCATGTGATCGTAGTAGGGTTTAATTGGTTAAAAGTTAAGAAAAGGCGTGACAAATGCGCTATAGCGTTTAATTTTCTGCCCACGCCACGTCAGTTTCGTTTTCATTTAAGCAGGCAGCCATTTAATTTTTTCCACTAGAGGCCTTTTAGGACTTAGATTTGAAAACGAAAGTTAGCTCGTACGCCCAAGGGAATTTAGAATAATGTTAGATTTTAAAATGGAATTTAACGCGAATGCCCAAAGGGAATTACCTGTTTCAAGAAATTAAAAAAGGGTTTGTAATTTGGAATAGTAAAGTGAGGAATTAATAGTTTTTAAATGTTAAGATTGTTGAATTAAGAAATTACTAGTTTTTAATATTATATATATATATATATATATATATATATATATATATATATGAAAGATATAAAATTTAAGTTGATCCCCTGTAAATTTTCTTCCCTTCCCATACCTAAGATCGCATTACCAAATTCTGTTTTCAAGAACCCAGGAATATTTTTCATAGCGTCAGCAATTCTTGGGCAAGCCACGAAACTGTACGACTACTTTTCTATGCCCAAATAAGGTAATCGTCCTGCACAACTGATGCAGCTTGCAAAAAACATCTTTAGTCAGCAAATTCTTCAACCGCAGATACCTCTATACTCAAACCCCGGGAATCACTCGGGTGTTGGCTTTCAATTAGATCAGATGTCTGTTTAGCCACTCGGAAATAAATTTCTTTTTCTAAAAGTTCTGTAATCTGATCTTATTTCATTACAGAATTTATGGCCGGCGGGATGTTATTCTTGTCCGGGGTGCCCTACGATTTTCGAATGATTAATTATAATTGTGTTACGAAGAAAATTTTACGTATGCAACGTATTATATCTTCCATAAAAGAAAATTTTAAGTGTCTATCCTAAAAAAAATGAAAGGATATTTGTGCAACGTCATGTGCTCCAATGAACGTCATGTGCTTCATGTGCACGTCATGCAAAGCCATGTGCTTCAAGTGTTTAATTCCATACAAGAATTTCAAAAGCTTCTTTAGAATCTTCAAATGGTAATATTACGTACAAGAAATTTATGCGAGTCTACTTTTCACCTCAAAGGATCATCCTTTTTTTAATATGAGTGCTCAAGTCTCTGTGTACGCGGCTCTCCTTTTTCTATGTGTCACTTATTACAGCATAAAATTGTTCCGCTTTCTTCACCTGCCCACAACGCCTCACTTTGTTTTGAATTACTCCATTCGTGAAATGCTGCCACTAAATTATGTTGTGCTGCAACCAGAAGAAAAATGTGTGCTCCTGCGTCAACAACTTGTTCCGGATCAGACTTTTTCCCACTCCTTCCCCTACGAACGTTTGGATTTGAAGTTATGTAACCATTGGTGGCATATTTCCATAAAATTAAATGTTATGCCGAAGAAAAATATTATTAAAATAAATAAATAAAAAATAAATATTTAAATTGGGACTCTTAAAGGTAAGACGAATTGTCTATAAAATTGCATAACTTTTCACATATCTGTTTCACGATTGATTATCCTTAAGTAAATAAAAGTTATAATGTTGAATTTTTATAAAAGTGTGTAAGTTATGTATGCGAAATTATAATTAATGTTTTGAAATATGTTGATACTAAAAAGGGTTAGCTAAATCAATTACAAACGTAAATTTAATCATACTTTTGTTCAGAAATTTAACATTATTTTTATTCTTTTTAAACTAGCCACGATCGTTCTTTGCAGATCGTTCTTTTAAGTATCTGTTTCTCACACGCAGTTTTAAATCTAGTAAAATACGGAGTAAAGTAGGTCATTCCTACTATAAACATGGGTCGAGAGCCAGCGTGCGCATTATTGTATACACATAGTTGAAGGTTATGTTCCACAGCAATAAATATCGCTTAGCCATCCGCCGCTCAGACGAATCGGGTGTTTACGGAATTGTACTTGTTTTTCAATTTTATAATGTTTTCCTTTTTCCTTTCCCGCCTCAATAATGAGTGATAATAAATATAATTTCTCAGAGCCTCTGTAAAAATAAGTCGCGTAAAAGTTAAATTTGCTTTCTTTCCTTTTGTATGATGTATGTTCTTTCTTCGTTTCTCTTCCATGTTTTTTGCATTTGAGTTTTTAAATTATCCACATGAATATTTTCTCATCTTTATAAAATATTTTAGAAATTATAAGAGTTAAGAATTTGTTTTATTATATTGAAGTATTAAAGTATGGTTTTGAATCTTCGTAATTTTATTATGTTGAAGGTTAGTCAGGAATATAAGTACTATAGGAGATTTTCTGGTGTAAAAGTAGAAATTCAAGGCGTAGTTTGTCATATAAACGGAGCGTCCTTCTAATAGCTGCTAGGGTACCAAAATAAGCCACGGATGATTTTTCACACCCGTCTGCTAATAAATGTTCGCCCACTCCGGGAAATTTCTCAAAATAGAAAGAATAGAGAATAAATAAATAAAAAAAAAGTATAAAGAGAGATATGTTTGAATATATTGAATAAAGTGTGAGGAATATTACATATTTTATCAATTAAGAGAAGGATTTATAAGTTTTGAACAAGCATGAGCAGTTTTACATGTTTCTTTCAATTCACATATTGGTTAGAGTTTTAGCTGATTATTGAATGATTATGAAAAGTACATGAATAATAATGAGAAGGAAAGGAAGTTGTTTGGAAGATTGTAAAGAAATTTGAAGGGATTTAAATTTTGATTCCATACATTTAAAAACAAATACTTTTTCTCTTGTATTTTATGATGTAATTTTGATTTAAAGGAAAATAATAATAGTGATAATAATAATGGTGATAATAATGTGAATGTCAGAGATCCGTTTCCTTTTTGTTTTGTTGGGTGCCTAACACCCCTTTGACTCCACTTATGTGGTTAAACTTTGTGTGTAATTAAAAAAAAAAAGAAAGAAAAAAGAGCGCTATTTTGTTTAAACTCTCTTTTTGAGCTATTCCTGTGTGTACTTATTAATGTGGATCTCATAAGGAATTGTATAGTTGTAGTATTATTTTGAGAAAAATTTCTGGAACAGATGTGGAGTTCTACATTACATTTGAGTATTATAGGTGTTTTTTATATTTTTGATATGTTACTAACTGATATTGTAATGAACATTGTTGAAACATGATGAAGATAACCTAACTTTGATGGATTTAGATACCTACCTAAATTTCGTAGTTAATTATATTTCTTTAGAGAACTTTTCATGCTAGTTTGCCTTCCACAAATTACCATCTGAATTATTTTAAAAGAATATTTATTAAAAGGAATGTTGATGTGCTTAAGTTAAAGAAAAATTTTGTCAATGTTAGGGCTAACATGACATGTCACAGGTTACCCCTAATTTTGTCAAGTGTGTTGATGATCTGAGTTATATTTTTTTGTTGACACCGGAGAACCCTTTTACTAGCACAAGGGGTAGTTCCTCCCCCAGAGGGATGAGCCTCTTGCTGTCTTTGCACCAAGGCACCCTCGTGATCACTGACAATCTTTCACGTTAGACATCACAGAGGATAGCCCCCTTCACCTCCAGGTTTGTCACTTATGTCATGATAGGTACCAATGCTTTTAGAATTTGACTATTTTGAAGTGAAACTAGTGACGATGTTAAAGCACACAATGTTTTTGAGTATTACCTAATATGAAGCTGATGCCTATTTACTTAATTAAGAAGTTATAACAAGTTATTTTGAGTTGTTTAATTTATGATCTTATATATTGTTAAAAAACTTGACAGGTATCTAAATTCTATGCTGTAATTGAAGTAACACTTTCAGAATAATATAACAAATCAATTTTATAATTATTAAGGTGAATTTTGAATTTTATAATATTTAATTTAATGTCATGATGCATTCTTTTCCTCATTTGAGTTGTTCTTGTTTTGTTTTTATTTTTCTAAAATTTTTAAAAATTGTCGGGTTGTGATGGCCACACAACTCGAAACATTTTTTTTGTCATTCGGCAAAATTTTTATTTTTGGATCTTGGGGTTTTCCTTTGAGAACAACTACAGTTGAGAAACTGAATCCATTTATCTACATTTGATCATCCACAAAAATTTTTTTGAAGTGGTGGGAGGAATCTGTTTTAACCTCCTTTCCAACTTCAGAGTCAGCATTCCTCAGCAAACGTGAGGATACACGGTTGTTTGAGAGAAATGTGATTTGTTTGTCAGAAGTAAGGTATGTTTAAGGTATAAAATGTGTATTGCTATTGAAACGAATTTTGATGTAATGAAGTTGTTTTATTAATGTAACAGTACTTTGAAGAAAAAGAAGAGATATTGATATGAAATTAATGTAAAAATTTATAATATTGTAATTTCGCATGAATAGAGAATTGTTATGAATAGAAGAGTACCCAAGGAAGTTTAAAAATATAATAGAGTGAATTTGATTGTGATATAAACAATGTCAGTATTAATAGAATATAAGGTGAGAACTAATAATAATACAATATGTGGACAGTGTTAAGAGATAGTTTCCAGGTAGTGTAAATATTTATATTGTGTTTTATTCATATCAAATATATCAAGATAATATGTCATGTAATCATACAATTTATGTTATCGTCTTATATTTTGAATACCAGTCTTATATTTTGAACTTATACTGTAATTATAGTTAAGTGCATACGAAGCAAATAAGATGAAGGATAGTAGGGAAACCGCATGGACCTGCTATCTGGAGGAACCATTGTGGACTTTGCCAGATATTTTTGTAATCTTCTGTTATATTCTGTATAATTGTAATATGTTGTAGTTTATTTTTTTATGTTATGTATGAGAGCCTCCACCCGGGTAGACAACGTTTTTAAAATGGGGGGATATGAAAGATATAAAATTTAAGTTGATCCCCTGTAAATTTTCTTCCCTTCCCATGCCTAAGATCGCATTACCAAATTCTGTTTTCAAGAACCCAGGAATATTTTTCATAGCGTCAGCAATTCTTGGGCAAGCCACGAAACTGTACGACTACTTTTCTATGCCCAAATAAGGTAATCGTCCTGCACAACTGATGCAGCTTGCAAAAAACATCTTTGGTCAGCAAATTCTTCAACCGCAGATACCTCTATACTCAAACCCCGGGAATCACTCGGGTGTTGGCTTTCAATTAGATCAGATGTCTGTTTAGCCACTCGGAAATAAATTTCTTTTTCTAAAAGTTCTGTAATCTGATCTTATTTCATTACACATATATATATATATATATATATATATATATATATATATATATATATATATATATATATATATATATATATATATATATATATATATATATATATATATATATATATATATATATATATATATATATATATATATATATATATAGACAGCTCGATATATTCAGACATTTCGCTATATATTCAGACATGCTCGAGTTTTAATTTTTTCTCACATTACGGAGAATTTCTCTATTCATGCCATTTTATGTAACACCTTTCTATACCTCTACTTTCATTTTTCTAATTTGTGACGTTTCATGCAGTAGATTTCTTTAAAGAATGAGATCACACAAGTGAAGATGCTGAGCTGAGCTCGCGCACTTTCCTAGAATCTACCAATCACATGAATTGGAATCTGAAGATAGGCTAAATCCAAGTAAAATTTTCCAAATATTTTCAAACGTACCTAAATAACGTCGAACATACATTGAAATATGACCTTTAAATCCTCGTATTCATCATCCTCAGTATTTCTAATTGTTAAAGGAAGACCTGCAGCATATTTAGATGCAGCATATTTAGATAGTATAAAATTTACTGTCATAACTAGAATTTAATTTTCAAGTCAGATGTAAAGGTAAATTGCCAATTATACAATGTATATCAACACGTCTTGCAGCTTTACCAGCCTTTCCTATTTAAATTCAATGAAGTGGAACTGGATAAGTAGTTACACAGTATGCAAAATAATTAATCATCACATATTACACTTTAAGTAATCTGAGAACAAATGAGTATCGGTAAAAATCTTTAAAAAACTGATCATACTAATTTTTCCCGTTTGTTCCATCTTCTTTCGTTGAATTCAATATGAACTCGTCCACTTACTTCACTGTTGCTTTCTTACTTGTTTCAAACTATAATTACTTCGGAAGCCTCGGTCGAACTTCATTATTCGAATCAAAAGCCAAGCGGTACATTTTCTTTCAATTATTCAACATATGAAGTCTTCTAAACCAATATATTGTCATGGTCTTGTAGTAGACATAAAATATAGCAAACACATTGAGAGTTTTGTTATCGGTCAATCAAAGAATATCATATGCTATCAATACATCAAAACTCTCACCATAATGATTTCTTTCATTTAAAGTTAGCAATAAAAACATCTCTTTTAGCTGTATACAAATTGAACTTTAGCGTTAAACTCTGAGAGCGTTTGAGACGTACTTTTCCGTTTCATACTTTCAACTTGAAAGTTGTTTATGACAGATTATTACATTCTTTAACTGGTGTTCAAAAGTGTCTCAAAGTCATTTTCGAATACCGAACTAGAGAATATATTAATTCACCAGATACGTTTTTCAAGCCGAAAGAAATAAGTAGAAAAAATGTCTCAAACGCTTAGAGGGTTCAAGCTTAGCGTTCAGAACGAATCTTTAAAAAAATTCGAAATAAACGCTCTCTATAACAGGATCGATATGAGTGCAAGGTAATGCTGCATCAATATCAGGGAAATTATTAATAAAAAAGGAAGTATAGAAAACAGAAGCTATTACATCTGACACACCTTGCTTTGTAGTTACGGCAGGCTAACGCGTGAGGTATATTTTCATCGCTTTGCTCTAACAGAACTTTCACATTTGATTTTGTTAAAAATTTTCCTGTTTAATTGCGTGCTAGTGATCAAATGAGTATGTCAAAGATCTAAATTCAGTTGTCAGTCTTTTAGTTTGGTTAGGCATAGGAGTAGGTGTCCAAGGACCTGTTCACATAGAAAACGTCAGCGTCAGCCTTACTCGTATTGAAATATATTTAACCAATTAGAAACCTCCAAACGGTTAGCCACGAGATTGTTAATGCCTGTGACTGGTTTAAAATATCTCAATACGAGTAACGCTGACACTGATGGATTCTATGTGAACTGCCTACGTTTATGGGAAGCACGTATTAGACGTTAAAATGTCGCTCACCTTGGATGCCAGTGCTTTATAGTTAGGGAAAAGACATTCAGTTTCTCGTAGCAAACACATTAACACCGAAAACAGCCTGACCTATATCTTATTAGCCTTTTATTGTATGTTTGGTATGTTATGATGTTGTGATGTTTATAACGATTTCAGAACAATTTTTCAGCGTTCAAACTTGAGGTCATGTTACTTTCTGATCGTCCATAACAATTATAACGAGTAAAATGTAAATAATTCAGCAGAAAAATATATTATTAAGGCTCGGTGCACACGAGCGATCCGGTATCGTTGCGGCATCGCAGTTGCGATCAGGAGTACATAGAGTTGAACTAACCGACTCACACAAACGTAGGCGTCGTCGGTTAGTTCAACTCTATTGTACTCCTGATCTCAACTGCGGTGCCGCAACGACACCGGATCGCTCGTGTGCACCGAGCCATAACAGGAAGAATGCAATGACAGTCAAACGAGATAAACAGAAATGTTGCACTTAGGGTTAAACGCACCGTAAATGTAAGATTCTGTAGCAGTATGAAAACTAAACCATATATCGAGGTAACGTCCTGCATAACCTTAGTTTTTCGCTGCTCTACAAGTCATAAGACAATTAGAAAACAGTTCATCAGAAAACAGATTGCCTCTAATTCGTAAATCTCTGTCATGTCTTTATAAGCGTAGATGATTAAATATGCCAATATTCCTTTACATTTTATTTGTGTAAATAATTCCCATCAGATTAATAAACATTATTAACTACTAGTTTTTAATATCTGTCTATGTCATGATGAGTTGTACACCCGTGACCAATACATCAACTAATGAGATATGAAGGGATCCATTAATGACCTGTCATGGATTATGTGCGTGAAATATATTATCTAAGATTTTATTTTAGAGTTTTATCACTTAAGTTACGAAGCAATGTTTTTTACTCGGTAAACATATCACAAATTTAATGGCGTTTATGTCATTAGCTATTGGTAGAAATCTTTATGAAACTAAACCTGCCAATCTTTTAAGATGTAGCGGAGGAATTTCCATTTCACACGCATTTACAACATTCAGGGCTCAATTCAAAGTTTCTACAGATCCAATTATTTTCCATCCCTCCTTTTTCTGATTCACCGAAGGATGAAAATCCTTGTTAAACTGTGACGTGATGTTAGAGTGTAATGTCATAGCTGTCCTAACCATTTGCCAAACAATATTGGGGAATTATTTAATTAGATAAAGCAATTTCGATCACATTTCAAGATAATTAATTAAAAATAATTGGCCGTTCAATCAGATATTAATTTTCAAGTTAAAAGGTATGATTCCAAAATGAGTACCCACACAGTGAAAATCAATTATTATAACGGAATCAGAGGTGCGGAAATAGTCGATTAAGTGCGAAGACTTCGTTGATTCAGGTTATCTTTCTTAAATGAGTATAGACTGCTAGAAAAGTCATTATTATTATTTTGTTTCTCAGATGTTGGTATTTATTTAAGGATACAAGGGACCTTCAACCAGTTTTTTTTTCAAATTTTACTCTATATACAGAATGAGAATAATTAATACTCTTTTTTGCCACATTGAAGACACTTAGAATTCACAAATGATAATTTTGTGATAGTATAAGACATGTTTTTAAAAAAGTTCTTAAAGAATGCTGCAATTTTTCAAAATGCTCCATGCCCATTCCTTTCCTTCTGATTTCTTCCAAATTTCTCAGGATTGTTAATGGAAGTGTTTATCACAAAACTGTGCATCATTCTTTGAAAATATCATTTTTGAAATTTATAGACCGCTTAATTAGGGAAAACAGGCAAAAACATAAAACAATAACAAGCAGATTTTAAAAAAAATATTCTTATGGCTTTAGATTCATACTAAAAAGTATTCAATACACAATTACGTTTATATATATATGGTAAGCTTATATTAAAAAAAATAAGGTTTGTAAATGATATGGAATGGACATGGGGCATTTTGAAAAATGCGAGCATTTTGAAAGATTTTTTGAAAAAGAGGCATTATTCTGCCAAAATATCGTTATTTGAATTCTAAGGGTCTTCAATGTAGTAAAAAAATTAATTACACTGATTCTGTGTCATAGGGACATGACAGTAGTGTCACGGCCAGGGGCAGGAGAATTGAAAATTACAGGACGAAGTAAAATAATTGCTAAATGCAAGAAAGAAACATGGCAAATGACGGGCAATAAAAAGAGAAGGGGAGAAAGCCAGTATTAAATTAAGTTAGAACATATAATAATTAGAATATTTTGTATAGTGGTTTTTTTTATTTTATTTTTTTTTTTGCTAAATTATTAATTTGAGAAATACACTCTGACACATGTCTGAGAATAACTAAAGGACATGAACTCAAATTTAATATCTAATGTTACCATTTAATTTCTCTTAATATTACTTAACATTAATTTAAACACTGATTACAAACTTTTACAGAAATAATCATATTAATTGTTATCATACATTAAAAAAATTATTAGAACACATAAATTCAAATTGCATATAATAAATTACTACTGTACTCTCGCCTGATAAATATAACACAAATAATTATGACTTACCACCACCCTCGTTTGAAATTGAAGCATCTCGTTTCTACTAAGTCGAACAGCGGAATCGGCAAAGCAAGAAAAAAAAATGGCGGATAGTTCTAGCTTGGGCCACCACGAGGTCCTCTACCTGTCGCTGCTTATTCTTCAACTGACTAAGAAACGTTTTTTTTACTTCTTCTAGAACCGGGGAGAGCAGAGGTCAGCTATGTCCTCGAACAAAACCTTTCAGCTCTCATTGGCTAAAAAAAAGTTGCTAGGCCGTTGCTATGGGGACGCCAAGACCCCTTTACAACCGAGAAGGGGTGGCAAGTCACTTTTTTATTCTTTCACAAAACCTTTCTACACGATACGCTAAATTTGCCTCCGGGAGGTACATACCTTTCTTCCAGAAACCGGTACAAAATAAACCATAGGCGCGATCCCAAACACACATACATCTTAGGACATACATAATAATACACTAAAATACACAGATACACTAAAATGTGCATGGAACCGAATCAATGCTCTATCAAGACTATGAGATAAGAAAATATATTTACAAAGTCGAATTCCATGTCACAGCCAGCAATATACCGAAACGAAATTTAGAGATTGTGCTTGTAGCAAGAAAATATAAGATAAAAGTTCAAAAGAGTGAGTTGCACGAATAGAAGAAAAGAAGAAAGGGAACACACTAAATTTATGATGGCTATAAAACAGACCACCCGGAAGCCTTAAGCATGGGAAAAAGTTAAATTAGCATTTTATAAATCCCTCCCTCGATGCACATTGGTCAAAAGGGGATTGAGAAGAGGCAGCCACGGATGAATGGCGATGGCATGGTAATAATATGACCATTGGAAATTGTAAGAGGCGGAGTCAACATTAAGAAGAAAATAATATGAAATGAGAAATAGTGTGAAGGCACAGACAACCTAAGAAGGAGAGTTAGTCAGAAGTTTTTGAAAATAGAAGTAGTGTCAAGGCACATTCACCTATGAGGAGAGTCAGTTAGAAGTTTGGAGATAGAAGTTGTCGAGCGCCCAGTGTCCCGTGTCGAGGGTCTGCAAGGAGTGAAAGAGTCAGAGAACCGATGATGAGAGTGCCCCAGTGTCCCGTGTAGATTGTCTGCCATGATTGACGGAGCCTTATACCAGACGAAGAAAGTGCCCTAGTTCCGTGCGATGATAAATACAACGAAGTTCGTCATTACGAGTGCCAGCTGCCCATAGTGATCCGAAAGTCATCTTTCAAGGTACCGACTTTGCGTTTCCTTTTTATATTGCTGTCATTGCTTCTCAGTGTGTAGCCTTAATAACTAATATAGAGCGCGATGAGTATATTGTTTGAATATAAGATGTTAAGGAGATGACCGATAATTCGTAAAAAACAATTTAATTAATATGATGTTATGCTTATATATATGAATTAATTTAGTAGTAATGAAGTTGAGAGTAATATGTGTAGATGAAGTACGAAAGATTGTCATAATAATTGAATGAATTAAATATATGTGTCGTAGTAATGAAGTTGAGAGTAATATGTGTTGATGTACGAAAGATTGTAATAATAATTGAATGAATTAAATATAGGTGTTGTGGTGAATTAATTTAGTAGTAATGAAGTTGAGAGTAATATGTGTAGATGAAGTACGAAATGTCATAATATTTGAATGAATTAAATATATGTGTCGTAGAGAATTAATTTAGTAGTGAAGAAATTGTGAGTAATGTGTAAATGCAGGAGGAAATAGTTAGTAACTTGTAGCGTATTATTTATGTGTTTTAATAATCAATAAATTAATTTGTCAGTGTAAACTAGAGTTGTTTCCATTATTTGGGAATCACAATTAATCAATGTACTAACCACAATCATTAAGCAATGAATTCAACAAAATTATAATCATCATTAATAGAAATATTTAATATATAATAATAACGCCCAATTAAACAATACATTTTCTCACTGCCACATTCTGCATAGAGTTAAAGCTGAAAATTTAGCAATTCGAGGTTGAGGGTCCATTGCCCCCTTAAGAAAGAATTTTTATTAAATAATATTAGAGTCCATTGTACAGCATCGTGAACGGAAGAATATAAAATGATTCTGTATTGAAATCCTTATTCAGCTGTAGAGGCATGGAAAGATTTGACCCATTCATATACTGTATTCAATCATAGTAGTTACCAATTTAGTTCTTGTTACTTTCAGCACACATGGTTTGCGGCTCGTACATACCTCGTTTGGTTGAGATTGAAAAAAAAATATGATTGGAATGCAAACACAGCGAGTTTCTGGTGCATTCCCTGAGAAACAGGAAGTATGCGAAAGAATCGTTCATAAAGCGAGTCGCATTTGGCAGAACTGTAATAATCATAAGAACTGACGCAGTGATAAGCATAGGATAAAATTGAACGAAAAATGTTGCTTAAAACTCAGGTAGAAATGAATAAAAAGTTAATGGTTGGTTGGCTGAAAGTGCTGCGGTGTTGTTTTTTTTTTCTAAAAGAGTGTAGTTAGACAGGGACCAACTGCTTATAGCCTATTCCGAACGGCTACAAACATTCATGCCAATAATAGGATTCGAATCCACAAATTCTGGAACCGAATGCCACCGCTTTAGCCATCGCCCGACCAAATAATGTAAAAAACAATATTTTTACTATTGTTTGCTATTGTTTAGCTTCCGAACTGATAAAAATTGACACATATAAATGTTTAATTCCTAAAAATACTTCAAAAGTGCAGACAGGGAATTTAGTGCTACCTCTAGAGCAGAGGTCGGCAGCCTTTTTCCCTATATGGGCATATTTCAGAAATGTGCGAGTTCGGAGGTCACCGCTGGATGAAGAGAACTAGAGGGGGGGGGATAATATTTAAACATGCAAATATTAATGCGACGTAAATTTTTAATACATAAATTCAAACTTTAATTTGAACCAATCAATCTAAAAGTTGATAATTAATGCGATATCTGACATTGCAAATCTGCGGCCAACTCGGCGTAATGTGGTACATAAGTTGAATTCCCAGTTATCAGGCATTGGTCCAAATGAGTGTCAGTGAGGCTTGATCTGTACTTTGATGTGAAATCTATATATATAAAACAGTTCCGTAACTGACTGACTGACTGACTGACATACAACGCACAGACAAAACCGCTGGACCTAAAGGGCTGAAATTCCTTTAAAATGAAATCTTTTTCGAATCTTCCATTTTCTGATTTTTGGTGAATTTTTAAAGATTAAATTATAGAATTTAATTTATTAAATGCTGATGACGTGATTTATTTTTCTGGTACTTTAAATAAATTTATTGTCACGTACAAATTTATTGTTGCATAACAAAATAAGCAAAAAAATATTTTTTTCTTGCTAACGCGGCAGACGATTGGACATTATCCAAAAAAATATTAAAATACAATAAAAGATATTATGTTCCTCAAACTGTACTATATTAATTGTACTATATTCTTAAGTTTGTCCTATTACATTTAATTTGAATATTTTCTTCTGCATTGTCTATAAAAATATCCCTTAAGATTGTTTTATAACTTTATTTTTTTGGTTTTTTTTACATCGATTGTATACATTGATCTTCATACTTATTATAAATATAGATATATATTTATTATTTTGGCATTAATTGCATACATTGACCGTAGTATTTAATTTGAATGTACTCCGTAGGGAAGTGCGGGATTTCAGCTAGTATTTCATATTGGAAATGAAAGATTTACAAGCGTACGTCGACGTGCAAAGAGAGTTCAATTTCAGAGAAGGAAGAAAGAAGCCAAATCACAGGGAGGGGAGAGCGACGCTGTGGAGAGAACAGGCTGCTCAGTTTTTGATTTTTACGGTTTTACGATTTTCAGTTTTTTACTAAAATTTTTCATTACAACAACTACGACCGTTTGATTTTCAAATGTCTAAAATTTAGATATTTCTACGACGGGCACTTTAAAATTGTTCCGAGGGCATCAGGGTGCCTGCGGGCATCGCGTTGCCGACCCCAGCTCTAAAGAGTGGAGATAAATCTATAGTTAATCGCATTGCCACTATCTTCAGCGGAACTTGTAAGAGTACAGAAGGTCATTCGTACTTTATGGAAACGATTTTGTAATTTATTTTTGTCGATTGTATTTTAAGACAACATTTTGGCAACTTCAGAATAATCGTATGATACTGTTTTGTTTTGATTGGAATGTAAAATAAAAGATTTATTTAGAAAATGGCTCCTAAAATTGACAGATAGCTCGAAGGTACCTGCGCTTTCCGAGGAGAAATATTCGTCTCAACATATTGTGAAGTGGTGTAAAACTCGCGGTTATGGCATTTCAAAAAAAAGTATTTATAATACGTATATTAAATTTGAATGGACAAAAAAGTCTAACTGAAAGTAAAAATGAAAACATGATCGCGAAACCTCGTCATAACACTGTTCGAACGCAGGTAAATATCAAGAAAGTAAAGTCTCTGAACCTAAAAGAAAATTCGCCGAATAAAAGATCATTTGCATCATTTGTTTTCCGGCACTTTAAGCAAAATCATTCATAAAGATTTGAAGTTAAAAAAGATGTTTAAATCTAAAGTTCATCTGCTTTTTGCCAAAGCATATTGTTGAAAAAAAAGCAAATCGTAGGAAATTATATGAAAAACTCCTAGCTGCTGAAAAATGAAAATTTGGGGTAACATTCCATAAGGCATGGGTGTATTTAAGTGACTGTAATAAAAAAAAGATCGATTTTCTATTGCTCAACTGACGGGGATGACCGTACGAAATGGCCTCCTAAGTGTATAGAACAGTTCCCAAAGGGATTCATGATAGATGCAGGATTTTGTTACAACGGCAAATTAAAAATCAAAAAAGTCTCAAGTAAAGCCAAAATTAATTCACTCTATTATCAGCAGAATGTTTTAGAACCAATTTTTGAAGAAAAAATTCCAGTATTATATGGAAAGGACATTGATAAAGTTCAGCTTCATATGCGCAAAGCCTCTAGTCACACCCTTAATTCAACTGCCGCTTATTTATCAAAGAAAGAATCAGAAGCAGAAAAAAAAATTATCCCATTTCATGAAATACCTGTAAAATCACCTGAAGCTTCTCCAAGGGACTTTTGTGCTTTCAGTTTATTAAAGCGAGCCTTACGAAAACGGAATCCAAGAACACTGAACGGACTTTGGAAAACGGTCCAAGAGGAATGGTGTAAAATTGACAGCACAATGCTAAGAAAAATTTCACTTTCATGGGAAAATTCGAGCTAGAGCTATTGTCAAGAACCATGGCTATCAGATGGAAGCAAATCGCCTCAAAAATGTGGCATTTATACATTAAACGTAACTATCAAAATCGTTTCCATAAAGTGCGAACGACCCTCTGTATTTTACTACGTTATATTAATGTACATGGAACACATTTTTATGAAAGTTTAACACAATTCTGCCGGGTAGTAAGTTACTCGTAAGGTGTCCCTGGTCGTAGGGGTAAAACATTTCTTTGCTTTAAAAATCCAAGAACCTATGTTTAAATTTTTTGTTCTTTTTTAGAAATTTATGTGCTTTTTAGAGCAACTAAGATAAGAATATTACTAGAAAATCTTTTTTATTAATAAAATACTCTACTTTTTCTTGTAAATATTTTATTCAGAGATAATTCAAATTTAACAAAGGATTCAATGAAGTATTTTCAGGATAATTCACTATAGAATTATTGTAACAACGTTAAAATAGCTTCATTCCTTATCTCTTTCCTTATTCATATCTCTTTTCTATACCTTTTGTACATACTTTTCTCTGGAACATTCAACTTAGTGATATATAACGTTGGCATTATGTTTGGAATATTTGGAGGCACTTTGCTCTGTTCTACAAACTTTTTAAAGTGCAGGTTTTATTTAACTCCAAAATTTATTACAAATTTAAAAAAAAGTCAATTGCTTACAATGAAGAAATATACGTAAACTATATATCGAATCAATACTTTTAATAATTTTAAATTGCACGGGAAAATTGCTAGGTTTATTAAAATGAAGTTTTACCCCTAACAAAAGATCCAAGGAATTTAGCAGCCGAGAAAAAAAAACAAAAAAAAAACTCAAACTAAAAACTAAACAAAAACATGAAACATCCTGAATATTTTGAGTAAAAGTTAAAGTATTCTCAAACTAAAAAATCTCTGACTTTCAAGTTTTATCTTTGTCTTTCTTTTCTCAAGGTGATATTTTTATTATAGAATAAATTACTGTCAAACTTAAAAACACTCTTGACGTTCAAGCTAATGCCCCTTTTAAGTTACAGGGAACGGAAGGAGCGTTAAGGGACTAAGTTAAGTTATTACAAACAAAATTGTTGCTGATCATAGAACGATGTTAAAAATTTAGGACAATAATAAGATTAGAAAAGCTTTTAAATGCGCTTTATGAATAATTAATATCAGTTCCGAAGCCATTATTGACGCTCAAAAGAGATATTTTTATTTTTTTATTGAGGGCAATGATAATTAATTATAAACTTGAGAAATATATTTTAAAACGCTATTTTGATTGATATTAATCTAATCTTTAAAACTTTTCCTGAAGTTTAAACTCATTCATGCCAATTTTAAATCTTGAATGAAATGTTTAGATTGCTTTCCTTATAAAATGTAAAAGAGAATTTTAGTAATAAAAAATCATATATTATTGGTGCAAAAATATAAATGTTAGTTTGCTTAATGTTTTTAAAAAATTTAATTATTAATAAGATAGTAAAAAGTTTATTTTGTCATGCAGTAAAACACAATAATTTATAAATTTAAGCTGCTGTATTTACTTGTTTTATACCTCACTTGCAACTGACTTATTTTGTAACTGACTTGCAGAATGAGATTCAATATTTTGAATTAATCTTAATCTAACTTTAAATTTTATATATTTATTTAAAACTTGAGAAATTTCCCTTGTTTATAATTCTATTATCAATTCAATACAAAGCACTCCACAAATCAAAGTTTAATAACTGCACTTCTAATAATAACTTAATCTTTGATATAGTTTGAAGGAAAATGGTGAATATATTTTTACAATTGATTAATTCTGAAACATATACTAAATATTAATTCCAGAACTTTTCCATATTCGCATTCATAACATAATTTGCGTAATTATTCTGAGAGAAGAGAATGGACATAATTATCAACTAGAGAGCTATTTCAAAAATGAGCTTAGATTATTTACACGGAAATGTAATTAATTTATGATATACGTTTTAGAAATGAGAGTCTGAAGTGCAATATGGAGTAAGTTAGAGAACGATATACTACTCCTCTTGAATTTTGCATTTTTACAAGCTTATATTCACGCGAACTCTTATCATGGTAAAATTTGTGGCAAAATCTAAAGTTTTTTCCTCCTTTTATATCCTTTCAAATATTTCCAATAGACGCTTGTTGACGGTTTTATAATATTAATTTTTCCCTCAAGATGTTTCACAGAGTATAAATCGATATAAATGATGTTAAAATATTTGCTGTACAAGCTATATCAAAAATTCGTTTGACGTATCATACGTAAAAAGCAAACTTTTGTCCGAAAAAATTATGCATTTTACCCACAAAGTTGTAAAGATTAATATAATTTTCACCTTTTTTTAGCTTATTTTGAATTTTACTCTTTATGATTTACCTGATCTGTTCGATATATTCGAAATATGATGGGAGTTATATGACTCAACACAGTCGTCGTTGTTGTTGTTGTTGTTTATAATGCCCCCTGGCAGGAAGTATTCCAAACCAGGACCCTGCAGGCTAGTGGACTTAGGGGTGCGGTTTCGGTTTATGCTTACACCACAAAAGTCGGAGTGCGATTTAGCCAGGGGCACCTCAAACTTGACCGAGCACCCCCAGGAGCGACATCTTGGGGGATCGTACCTTCTCCCTCCCACTGACCTCAAAGAAAGACTTTCCGGTGTAGGGATTTAAATTGCCCATATCCGGCTTAGACACAGAGGTATTTAATGGCGCTTACCGGGGTTCGATGCGAGCCCCCTCAGAACCAAAAGCCGACGCATCAAGCCATACTCAACACAATGGATACATACAATGCCAGGTTATATTAAAAAAATAAGTTACTTCTGGTATTCAAAGCGTTATACGTCGACTGAAGCATTGCTTTGTAGTATACATAACATAAAGTAATACATAAATACATAAAGTAAGGAAGTCCCAAGAGGTCCTATAATACACTATCTGGCCAAAAAATATCCGGACGCTCAGTGGTACGGACTCTGAGAGTCCTGAGGCATATGATGCTGGTCCTCCTTTTGCATCGATGATAGCCTGCACACGTCTGGGGAGACTTTCCACCAGTTTTTGATAGGTGTTCATAGGAAGACTTCCAGGCGGCCATCACAGCTGAAGTGAGTGCTGGCAGTGGGGATAGTCGATTTGACTGGCTACGTAATCTGCGTTCTATTTCGTCCCAAAGGTGTTCAGTGGGCTCTAAGAAGGCCAGTCCAGTTTTTGAACACCCATTTCGTCAAACCCTGCTTGCGCAAGTATCGATGTGTGAATGGAGCAGTTATCCTGCTGGAAGAGAAATGAGCCTTCCCCGAAATATTGCCTTAGATTTGGGATAGCAGCATTGTCCAGAATGTCCACATACATCTCAGACTTCATGTTTCCAACAACAGGAACTAAGGAACCCAGGTCAAACCATGAAAAACAGACCCCACATGATGCTGCCACAACCAAACTTAACAGTCGGCACAATGCAGTCACGTAAGAAGCGCTCGCCGGGAATCTGCCAAACCCAGACGTGTCCATCGGACTGCCAGATTGTAAAACGAGATTCATCACTCCAAAGAACATTTTTCCACATGCCCACAGTCCAATGACGGGGAGCTTTGCACCATTGTAATCGACGCTTCGCCTTCTGGGGAGTGATGTTCGGCTTGTGAGCGGCTGAGCGACCATGGAATCCCAGGTTTTTTAACTCTCAACAAACAGTCCTGTTGCTAGCACTAACGCCCGATGAACTTTGGAACTCCTCAGTGATTTCAATCAACGAGGACTTGCGATTTTGTTTCACTACCCTTTTTAAAGTTCTATGGCTGTGTTCACTAATTTTTTTCGGCCTGCCACTTCGTTTTTCTGCAGTTTCACTGCCTCGACGTTTCCACTTCACAATTACATCACTCACAGTGGATTTTGGCTTCTGTAGAATGTCCGAAATGTCACGAACTGATTTCCCACAAAGGTGGCATCCCACTATAATGCCACGATTAAAGTCACTAAGCTCCTTTGACTTACTCATTGTCTTACAAACGTATAAATTTGACCTGACAAACCACTACCAACACTTTTATAGCTTTCTGTTACGCATCAAACTACGTCACCTGCCAGATCCACTTCTTTAGGGAGGTGTCCGGATACTTTTGGCCAGATAGTGTAGTATGTAAGTAGATTGTTGAATGACAACAGGATTGATTTAAGTGAAATACATGGTATCCACGATTACTAGAAATGGGCGAATTCCACTGTGAGTAACCGGACGGTGGCTGAATGGCCAGGGCGCTGGCATTCGATACCAGAGTTTGAGGGTTCGAATCCCATTCTTGGCATGGACGATTGTAGCCCTTCGCAATTGACTTTAAACAGTAGGTCTCGGTCTAATTACCCCTCGTGTAGCAAAGGTTGACCGTAGTGCTGCGAATCAAACCAAACCCGAAACTTCTGTGAGTAAAAATAAGTCAAAACTTGTGTAATTTCATTTTTCCATATTTTACACGTTTAAGTAAGTAAAAACCTGCAAGTTTTAGACTATTATTAAACATTGGATTCACATCTCTTAGAAGATTATCTTAACCTTTTCTTAACTTTTTAATGTTTATATTCATTGAATATATACTAATATACTAAATATTAAGTGTAGCTTGTAAACTCGCTCAAGATGTGTTTGTACTTACGAATTTTATTTTTTTAATAAATTTGTGGATATTTGAAATAACTTCAGAGGTTTTATATTTAGCATAAATTCAAGAAACCACACTAATTGCCTAAATGCTACGTTTCATTCCAAATTTTATATAAAACCACGCTCATATGTAATATTAAAATAAATTGTATTATATTTTTAAAAGTTATAATCTCCTAAAATTTCAAACGAAGTTAATATTTATGGGTTGTTATAAAAAACCGATTCTTATGACTTTTTTTTTTTTTTTTTTCCCCAATGCGGAGGCACTTGTAATGAAACATTGGCCTATACTACACCGCAGTTTTACTGCCCATTTTATTATGGGGGCACCATATAGGCGGACAGCATTACCCCCTATGAAGGGACGACACGAACGGAAGCATTTTTCGTGGCGCCACGCCGGGATTCGATCTGAGCACCCTCAGCACCGTAACCCAGCGCGCTGTACCACAGGGCCGCCACAAGCCCCTCTTATGACTTTTAAAATGCATTATTTAGTAGCAATCTTAAAGAAAAAACTACTTGCATTTCTCTACCTATATTTTACCAACAGAGCAAGAATTTTTCTTAGGACCTGTTCACATAGAATCCGTCAGCATTAGCGTTTTAAAGATTCCGTTGTCGCTGATTGGTTAAACGGATCAATGATTGGTATATAATTGGTTAAAAAATTTTACGATGACGGATTCTGTGTGAATAGGCCCTTAGTCTGTATTCGAACCCAAGCCCACTTCGTGGAAGTACACGTCGTTAACAACAAACACCACGTGGGCGGCATTTCTATGTTTTTATAAAGCAATATTCCAATAGTGTTTTTGACTGCCTTTTATTCATATATGAATGAATGAGTTGTCTAAATGAATGATCATTTTATTTATATATGAATGAATGATATTATGCTATATGAGGAATTTCGTTTCTGTTTAATGCGTGTGTCATAGGGACATGACAGTAGTGTTACGGCCAGGGACAGGAGAATTGAAAAGTACAAAATAAAATAAAATAATTGTTAAATGCAAGAAAGAAACAGGGCAATAAAAGAGAAGGGAAGAAAGCCATAGACCGGAACGAAATTTAGAGATAGTGTTTGTAGCAATAAATAGAAGATTAAAGTTGAAGAGAGGGAGTTGCAAGAAGAGAATAAAAGAAAATTTATGATGGCTATAAAACAGCCCACCCTGCTTGAATCCAAAGCAAGGAAAAAGTTAAAATTGAGGGAGAATTTATAAATCACGCCCTCGATGCGCATTGGTAAAAGGGAATTGAGGAGAGGCAGCACGGACGAATGGCGATGGCATGATAATTTCCAGATAACCAATGGAAATTATAAGAGGCGGAGACATTAGTAAGAAAATATATGAAATAAAAAATAATGTGAAGGCAGAGAGATAACCTGAGAAGTGAGAGTCAGTCAGAAGTTTGTGAGAGGTAGAAGCGGTGTCAAGGCATATAGACGTATGAGGAGAGAGCAGTAAAAGTTAATGAACCGATGCTGAAAGTGCCAAAGTGTCCCGTGCCGAGTGTCTGCAATAAGCGACGGAGCCGTATTTGAGTGCAGTAAAAGTTTGGAGATAGAAGTTGTCGAGCGCCCAGTGTCCCATGCCGAGTGTCTGCAATGAACGACGGAGCCGTATTCCAGACAAGACGATGCCCGAATTCCGTGTGAAGATAAAGACGACGAATTCATCATTACGAGTGCCAGCTGCCCAGAGGGATTCCACCGTCATTTGCTGAGGTACCGACTTTGCGTTTCCCTTTTATATTGTTATCATTGCTTCTCAGTGTGTAGCCATAATAATTAAGATAAGAGAGCGATGAGTATAGTTTTGAATATAAGATGTTGAGTAATTGACCGATAATTCGTACCAACAATTTAATATAATGTTTTGCATATATATATGAATTAATTTAGTAGGAGTAAAGTTGAAAATAATATGTATAGATGCAGTGTGAAATATTGTTATAATAAGTGAATGAATCAAATATAGGTGTCGTAAAGAATTAATTTAGTAGGAATGAAGTTATGAATAATATGTAAATGCCGGAGGAAATATTGAGTAATTTTGGAGTGTATTGTTTATGTGTGTTAATATTCAATAAATTGATTTGTCAATATAACCAGAGTTATTTCCATTATTTGGGAAGCACATCAATGTACTAGCCACAATCATGAACCAATAAGTTACTAAATCAAAATCATAATTAATAAATATAATTAATATAAGAATAATAAAATAAACTCTCCTTCCCAATCATTTAAAATAATTTTAAACAATCACGGTTACATGTACATTTTTTATAACATATATAGAGATATGTTTTCATATTCTATTTCCTTGCAGCTACACAGATTTCAGTTTCAAAAAACAATAATCTTCACGCCTAAAAGTAAAATGTAGAAAAATAAAAATTGAATTTTTCCTCCTCTGTTTCGCGTGTAAGCATATTCCATATCTTTGATGTCAAAAAATATCAAGATTTCGAATTTCTGCTGATGCACTCTAAGAACTCTGATTGGTCAAAGCCAGGCACTCTATTCTGTGTCAGCCATGATTCTGTCACGGAATAGCTACTGAACCATTTAAAATTTTATTTTTAGATTAAATCCACACTATTGCACATCGCAATGTTTCATAACAATATTAATTCTCCTTTATCCATCTTAAATATTCCTTCAATTAAAATTTGTGTTAAGGAATTATTTTATATCTCCGCATTAATAAATACTTTTACTTAAAAAACGTTAAGCCTTTCAAAACTTGTTATTTTCAGAGTAATAATATTTTTAAAGAGTACTTTAAGAATTTTCCCGCTTCAATAAACTATTCATCATTTAAATTTGATTTCTACCCTATTATGAATGTAATTTCTTTATTTGATATGTTAGTACAGGTATGAAATATTAACTGCTCTTTCCGTTTTATAATTCATTAAAAATTAAACGAATTTTACTTTTGAATATATAATTTTGGTTAGGAGAGTGGTATGAATTGCTAATAAGCATCTCTCTCTCTCTCTCTTAATTTAAAATGAAAGAGAATTTTAGAATGATACACTATAGAAATAACCTTTTATAATGCCATTTTTCTTGAACCAAATTAAGTTATTCTGAAAAATAAATTATTTTGTTATTTTTTCAGAATATCTAAGTAAGATAAAACTATATAGCATTACTATATAACGTAAAATTTATTAACTATGTAACAAAATTGTTATATCGTTAAAGTAGTGTTTCCCTAAGGGCGATATCTTATTTGAATATAAATATGTACCATTCTTTTTATGTTAGGGAAATAAATATATAAGTGGTAATGAATTTTAACTGTTAAGAAATGAAATTTGGATAGTTTCGTGTTTAGCCATGCAAAAATTAACTGTGTTTAGTTTTAATAAAACAAATTTCAAGTCTTAGTTTTAAGATGTTTAAATGTTAGTATTTTTTATATTCTACTTTAAGTAAAGTGCAAAAAAGTTATGTAGGATTCATAGAAACTTTGTATTTATATATAATTTACAGATTTTAAGCATTTTTAATCTATCAAGTCACATCGGGATTATATTATTGCTACATATTTGATAAGATTTATGGTAATGATCAATGCATTGTGGCGTCACGACAAGGCTAAACTCTCTGAGGCATTTTGAAAAAATTTCACAACTATTTGATCCATACCAAAAAAAAGACAGAGTCCTAAATAAAATGCGAAGGACAAAATTTAAAACAAAAACTTAATAAAATTTATTTACAAGAAAAAAAATTAACATTTAACCAGTGCAACATATTCAATTAAATCCCGTGTAGATTTACAACGTACGCTCCAGGACCCATCCCCGCCCAAAACACAGGAGCCTCAAAAAACACGTCTACACAGGGCGGATTCTCTGCGGCCTTTCTCCCAGAGAGGGGGTCGCAATCGTTGGTGACAGTTTCTTCGTAACGCCGAACTTTATTACATTCTAGAATCGTTAGGACGACAGCTTTACTGGGTGCATCTGTGGGAAAACGTTTTTTAATCCCTCACGTTTCAAAATCGGTGGAAACTCGTAAATATTTCCCTGAAAACACGCAGCTGTGTTTCAAGCACTCTGTGGGGTCTTGGGAAAAAATAAGACCATACATCCAGTACGCTACAGCATATTTTGTCTTCCATTTCTTCCTTTTGAAAAAACATGTGTTGGAAGCTACATTTATATTTGATATATAAATGCTTTAAATGGAACGGTATAAGCATATTCACTTAATATTTTTTTGCTGAATTTTTCAAGTGTTTAAACAAGCATAACGGTTATTTTTGTTTTTGGCAGTTATTAAAGATTTGGAAAAAATTGATAAAAATATTAAATGAAACGAATGGTTAGTTTCTGTTTTATGTAATTGTATAAAAACAATGATCGTAATGTTTACCTGATTGATTCTATCGAAATCCATCACGAAAATCTTCAATAAAAAATGCAAAAGATATTTTATTCTGACATATTTCCATTCATATTCTACGGTTTTTCTTGAACACACTTTGTAATATCATTTATAAATATTTTATTAGATGACTGATACCGTTCCATACTACTGTTGGACTTTTTCATATTACAAGCTATGCATAAGTTGTCATAAAAATAAGTTTTAAAGTAGAGAATTCTGATTTTTTTTAATACCGGGTGCGTCATAAATTCGTGCAAACTTCAAAAATTCATAATAAAAGAAATAATGCTTGGAAAATTTTTCTGTTTGCGCCAATATGATGAGAGGGATTTTGGATTTTTTTTCATGTAAAAAAAAAAAAAAAAGTTTCCAAAAGTAACCGAAAGAGGGCGCTGACACGTCCTACTGAGACGTTTTATGCAAATCAGGCTATCAATAAAACACCTGGTTGGAAATGGATCCGGCAGCATGCTTTCTTTACCAGATCGAGTGTTGGTTGTTAAACGTTTCTTCAAGAATGGTAAATCCCCAACTGTTGCATTGCGAAAGTTTCGCACGGAGAAAGGACTGAAGGCGCGAAAAAGGCCTATTTCATCGAATGGGACACTGAATTTAGTACGACGTTTTGAGGAAGCGGGGAGTTTCGAGGGTTGTCCACGAATTGGCAGACCATCCTTGAGCGCGGACCGCGTCCATGTTGTACAAAGTTCCATGGAAAATTTGGTAGCCGAGACATCAACGGGAAGTAGCAGTGCTCGTGAAGCTGGGAGAAGAACGGGGATTCCGGAACCGTCGATTCGACGTATTCTGCACGGAATGTTGAATCAGTATCCGTACAAAATCCATGCACTTCACCAGTTATTACCGGCAGATACAGATGCAAGACAAATTTTTGCTAAATGGGCTCTGGCACAAATGGAATGTAACTCAAAATGGTTGCTGAATGTCATGTGGACGGATGATGCCCACTTTTCACTGCATGGTGACGTTAATACGCAAAACAGTCGTATCTGGGCGACTTCAAACCCTCGTGAGTATCTGAACCAGCCACTACATTCTCCTCGTGTGACTGTTTGGTGCGGTTTCACCGCGTCTTTTATTCTGGGCCCTTTCTTTTTTTGAAGAGCCTTGTCCTGTATTCGGGTGGAAAACCTGTACAGTCACTGCAGCACGGTATCTTACGCTTTTGCGTGACCACGTTAAACCTGCATTGCAGGAAAGACATGCGTTACCTGTTGTCACATTCATGCAAGATGGTGCGCCGCCCCACATTTTACGTGATATCAAGACGTTCCTGTTGGAATCTTTCACTGAAGACCGAGTTATAAGTCGAGTTTGTAAGGTTCAGTGGCCCTCACGATCACCAGACTTGAACCCGGCGGATATTCGGTTGTGAGGATACTTAAAGTCTCGTGTGTACCGGGGTTCCCCAACCACTTTGGTGGAACTGAAAAATGCCATTCGACAGACAGTCGCTGCCATCTATGGTTACATGCTACACTCCGCTGTAATGGGCGTAGTGACGCGCCCCACTTGCCTATTACCTTGTGCTGGTGGTAATGTTGAACATCTATTACTTTAAAATGAATGCACAGTCTCATGTCATTGTAATATGTTTGATTTTTTGTTTGTGTTTTCCTGATTTGCAAAAACGTCTCAGTATGACGTGTGAGCGCCCTCTTTCGGTTACTTTTGGAAACTTTTTTTTTTTTACATGGAAAAAAATCCAAAATCCCTCTGATCATATTGGCGCAAACAGAAAAATTTTCCGAGCATTATTTCTTTTATTATGAAATTTTGAAGTTTGCACGAATTTATGACGCACCCGGTATACCAGCTGTCTTATATCCCATTATATTTCTTAATCTTGTACACCCTCCCTCCGAAAAATGAGTGACTAACATACTGAGTCATATTTGTAATGCAGTTTCTCTTCGATTTATTCCCATGACTGCCCTAATAGGTAAATACGAATTTATTTAGAATTTCAACATCAATTGTGGAAGCAAATTTTTTAATTTTAATTTAGGCCTTATATAAAGATCCACTGCAGAATTATATCAACTGTGCTCCTTTTAGATTTAAATTGTCTATTTTAATTTTATGTACTCTACATGAATTGCACTACATATGGTGCGTCCAAAATATTGCTACACGAATGTGTGTTTGCCCAACAGAGTAAATTGAAACTTTGAAGCGCTTTTTTGAAAAGTTAAAAGTGATTACATGGTATTGAGAAATAATATTTTTGAACTAAGATATAACTGCGATTTTTTTCAAATTTCGCAGACTCCTAACCCCAATGAATGAGTAAAAATATAAATTTGTATGAGTAAAAATTCATACTTCAACAAATGTAGGAACATGAATTATTCTACTTTTATTTTTAATTTAAAAATTTGCGTACTGATATACGTGCAGGTATAAGAAAAACATTTTGTTTCACTTGGTGAAAAACCTAACATTTTTTTCTGACCTAACCAGCATGTCGATTACAAACAAAAAAGATTTAACAGGCACTGTGCAGTTTTGAAAAATCCCTATATATTTCCTTAAAAAGTTATTTAGTAACCTGACGTACGACTTCTTTTCCCAGTATGTCTATTTCCTAAGAGACTTTAGATTTTTTTTGTAGGGGCTTTTTTTTTTTGCTGATTGAAAAAATCCGATTCCTTTTTTTCTGAATTTCCAGAATTCGTCCCATTTTGATTACAATAAAAAGAAATACACGATTCAAAATCACAAGCAGGTGTACTTTTGATATAACGCTATATTATTCCTTGAAGAAGTTATTTGATAATCTGAAATATGGTTTGTCTTTCACGCGTCTATTTCCTATCATTAACGCAATTGTTGGCCTTCACTTAAAGAATTTATGCTAAATAACTATCGAGATGAATTTTTGAATTCAAAATCTGCTCTCTCTCGACATATTTTGCATTGCACTTTCTTTCTTGATTAATTGTATAACTGGTAAATAAAACGAATAAAAAAAGAATGAAAATTTACATTGTCAAGAAATTTCCTTACGTTGTGGTCAATACGTCCTTTTTTTACCATATTGAAATGCTCAAAAATGATTATGCATAACTCTTCCCTTTAAACTACTAGGTGCTGCCATTAATTTCCAGTACTTAACTAATAACTCCAGAAAATATTACATGAAATGCATACCCATTTAATGTGTTTCGAAGTAACTCCCACCTGCCGTAATGAACTTTTGTACTCGGGTGTATAAGTTTCAGAAACAACTTTTAAAGTCCTCTTTCGGAATGCTCTTTAATGTTGACGTCACCGTTATCTTGATTACTTCGACTACCTCAAAGCTTGTTCCCTTCAGCAAATCTTTCAGTTTTGGAAACAAGAAAAAGTCTGCCGGTGCTATGTTCAGAGAGTATGGAGGATGATGCATCTCCACGACCTCATGCTGGATCAATTTGCTGAAGGGAACAAAACTTGAGGATGTCGAAGCAATCAAGAAAACGGGGACGTTCACATTAAAGAGCATTCCGAAAGAGGACTTTAAAAGTTGTTTCCGAAACTTATACAGCCGATCACAATAGTGCATTGCGGCAGGTGAGAGTCACTTCGAAACATATTAAATGGGTATGTATTTCATGTAATATTTTCTGGAGTTATTAGATCAGTCCTGGAAATTAATGGCCGCACCTTGTGTTATTTATGTTGTAATATAATTATGTTGTAATATAATTTATATTGTACTATAATTTTCTCCGAAATAGGAAGAGGGAGATGAGAAAATAATAGTGGTGCTACCTCTTTTTTATGCTAGTTAATGAGTATAACGAACGAAAAATGAAGTTCTTCAGATGCATAATGTTGCAATTTGGGTGATAAACCATTCGTAACTAATGTTAGTGGTAAACTTCAAGGCTCAGTACTATTATGTGCTTGCGAACAGCATAAGCTGTTTCGCTAGCAATTATTTCGTCAACATACACGTGGCTATCGCTGTTGTATATTAAAATTTCTGGTTTGACTACGCTGTGCATAGCCAAAATCTGCGATTGTTAGATTTTATTTAGCAATAGACTGTCATCTTTTACAAGGGATCCCCAGCAATTTTTCTGTTATTGTAGTAAAGGTTCGGTACAGTTTCTCCTATTAACTGAAGTACAGGGGTTATCAAATTAAAGAAAATGCTGCCCGTTCAGGCAGAACGTTTTAATAATAAGCTATATGACCACATTTGGAGTGCAAAACAGCATGCATTCGAACGTGGAATAAAGTGAAATAAGTCCCGTACGTGGTACTGGAATTTAGTATCATTTATCCTGCAACAAATGTATGAGCTTTTCCAATGTTATTGGAGGGAACCTTTCTCTCCATATGTTACCACAAATGTTCAATATCTTTAAGGCTAGGCATTTCAGGGGACCAGGATTGATGCTGTAATAAATCCTCAATCCATAAGCTGACAGGCCACGAACGATGCACAATTGCGTTGTCACCTTGGAAAAGAGACAATCGTCAGAGAATAACGCCTGCGGAATACGATGCACGTGGTTCACCTGTATGGTTACGTAGACCTGTATGGTTACGTAGTAAGTAACAACACACTGAAGACTAATTAAGAGTCCTTGGAAATTGCAAGATATAGCAACTCACAATATATTCACACACACACTTATATATGTATACAATATATATATATATATATATATATATATATATATATATATATATATATATATATATATATATATACACGTGCATATGTATATATATATATATATATAAATATATATATATATATATATATATATATATATATATATATATATATATATATATATATATATATATATATATATATATATATGGGGATTGTATTATCCCAGGGCTCCGGCTATGAGCAGTATGCCGCCGCGTACGTTATGCGACGACAGCGCTTCCAGAATTCCTAGAGATGAACTGGGAGAAAATGTTTGAGGGGAGATAAGCTTTGGAGGCGACGCAGGGCAGAGGCTCTCGTGCGCTAGTGTCAAAGGACGGTGCTCCTAAGCGAGAACGGGGAAAGAGACCCCGGGGATTGGGCCTAGCTAGTAGCTACGGGCCGCAGGGAAGCGATATTGAGCTCCCGTGCTGTAGAAGTCTCAGTGACTTCAGGAAGACCAAGTTGGTTGAGTGCTTGGCAAATCTAGTTGAAGGAGTCGAGTGACTTCAGAAGTCCAAGCGTTAGAGTTCTTGGCAATACTGTTATTACCTTAAAACGTCAACCATTATATGTTATGTGTTATGAGTGTGAATTATGGTGTCAAGTAAATAAATGTCTATTGTTATTGTTAGTGAGAGACTATTTATGAGTCATCCTGAGTGTATGTATTAAATGTGGGGTGCTAGATTGGTTATAGCAGACGACTAGTTTAGCCCAATCTAAAGGAGGCATCCCACATATTGGCGCCAGAAGTGCGATACGTGATGCCCAAGTGCGAGAAGTGATCCCACAAAGTGAGAAGTGTGGTGAGTGACGCCCATTGAAGCGACTTTGTGTGAGTAAAAGTTTTGTGAACGCGAGTGAAAGCGTGAAGTGCCACGAACGGTACGAATTGTTAAGTGAGACATTTGTGACATTTGCGTAATTTAAAATTGTGAAACCGATTGAAATTGTGCCCCGGATTGAACGGATAAAACACAGAATCTTACGTGTGAAGAATTTCTAAGATGGCATATCTGGAGCAAGCGAGAATAATAGACCTGGTGACTTTAGTAGACGAACTGTGCCTAGAGGTCCCAGATAAACCAGAGGTTGAGCAATTAATCGCCCTGGTTAAAACATCAGATTGTGACGATGTTTACATCGAAAATCTTCTTAATTCGATTAAGGAAGAGAGGGAAGAACGAGAATCCGAGAAACAGAGGCTGGAGAAAATCGCAGCCGAGAGAGTTGAGTTCGAGCGTAGAATGGCAGCCCAGGAGATTGAGTTTCAACTCAAGTTGGCTGAGATTGAACGCAGACTGGTAGGAATACCAGCGAAAAATGTAAGTGCGTGGAGTGACAGTAACAGCGAGAGTAGCTTGTCGAAAATTGATGTTTCTGTGCAAATAGAGTCGCCTAAAATAGACTCGGATAGTGTGTCTATACTTAGTATGGACAAAGGTGCAGATAATTATGGGTGCCGTCAAGAGAGATATTTTCGTGCATCTGATGTTTTCTCGGGAGTGAATCGACAAAGTGAGGAAGAAAAGCGCTCAGACGATCACCGAGAATATTTCCAAGCCGAAAAGACGAGCTTATCAGTAAACACCCCGAGTTCCGACACCCCAAAGTTCATCGAACTTCCAGAATCACCCCTCGCTGACCCCAGCGAGAACGGCGATAGCCTGCTGAAATTTGAAACCAGTACGAAGGGTGCAGAGGCTCCCCCAAAATTTGAAGGCAACAGAGCAGAAGGGGGCGAAATGACCGCAACCACTACGAGACTCATAAAGCTGTCATCCAATTTCACCGGCGGTGCGACAGAGGAGAAAAGGCTTGCAAATTTTCCAGTGCTTGCTATGGAAGGGTTCATTGAACTTGCGACACCACCTCAAGTGTCCCAGGGAGCGGAAAAGATTTCTTTAGGGGTAAACGATAGTTGCTATGTTTGGAAGGAGGAGGAGGAAAGAAAAAATTGTGGTTTTGAGGTAATGGAAGGAATTTCTTTGGATGTTGCAAGTGAAATTAATGCTAAGGAGAGGGAAGGAAGAGTGATTCGTAGTGAATGGGAACGACGTAGTGTAAAGGCTATAGATTCCGAAATACCAGCAAGTTTGAGTGAATTATCTTCGGAAATGGTTGTGAAATTTTGCTCTGAGTCTGCAAAATGCGTCCCAGACTCGAAACTGTTGAACCGATATACTCAAGAGTATAAAATAGTGTTGGTTATCATACTTCAAACTTCTTCAGATTTTGGAAATCCACCTAAAGAGTGTGCTCCGATTGTGATCGTGAAGTGTGTGAGAAAAAAAAAGTGTCATCAGTTAAGTGTCGTAAAGGGCGATATGGTATGCAAGGGTTGTGTTTGGCCCTATTGGTAGCCCTAAGTGTCACCGATGTACGGAAGACTAAGTGTTTTGTTTGTGAGTGCATGTTTGATAGTGCCATGATTTAAGTGACAAGATACGCACTTAAAAACAAACTTGGTGTGACTAGTGTTTCATTGGTGTTTTCTACGACTTAAGTGTTACAGTTAAAGATGAATTGTGCATCGTAATTTAAACGTGGTGTACTTGTGTTTTTTGTGTAAGTATTACAGTGAACTGTAGTCCACTGGCTCCGACTAGACTTTCAGAAAAGAGCCATGACCGACTGTAAACGACATATTACATTCTTTTTATTTCATTGTTTTGTTTCGTTTGTGCTATTCTTTGTGCCAGAACTGATGATGACGAGGCATAACGCTGCCGAGGACGTCAGCAATTGTCAAGACGGCCGAGTTATGGGGATTGTATTATCCCAGGGCTCCGGCTATGAGCAGTATGCCGCCGCGTACGTTATGCGACGACAGCGCTTCCAGAATTCCTAGAGATGAACTGGGAGAAAATGTTTGAGGGGAGATAAGCTTTGGAGGCGACGCAGGGCAGAGGCTCTCGTGCGCTAGTGTCAAAGGACGGTGCTCCTAAGCGAGAACGGGGAAAGAGACCCCGGGGATTGGGCCTAGCTAGTAGCTACGGGCCGCAGGGAAGCGATATTGAGCTCCCGTGCTGTAGAAGTCTCAGTGACTTCAGGAAGACCAAGTTGGTTGAGTGCTTGGCAAATCTAGTTGAAGGAGTCGAATGACTTCAGAAGTCCAAGCGTTAGAGTTCTTGGCAATACTGTTATTACCTTAAAACGTCAACCATTATATGTTATGTGTTATGAGTGTGAATTATGGTGTCAAGTAAATAAATGTCTATTGTTATTGTTAGTGAGAGACTATTTATGAGTCATCCTGAGTGTATGTATTAAATGTGGGGTGCTAGATTGGTTATAGCAGACGACTAGTTTAGCCCAATCTAAAGGAGGCATCCCACATATATATATATATATGTGTGTGTGTGTGTGTGTGTAAGTAAATGCACATCTCTCTATTATGATTGAAAGTCTATCCACAACAGGCTTCATTTATTATTTGTAACATGTTTCCTGCAAACAGACATGGCGGAAATCTTAAGGTTGGTTACTTAAACAGAGCTCTCGCAAACAATTCAGATAAAATAATTTTTCTTTCCAGTCTCAAAGGAGAGATTTTTTGTACCTTCCACTTGGAAAATAGCCAGAGCACAAGGATATACCCTATTAATTTACTTTCAGTGGAAACTCGAAGTCTCTTATGATGATACCATGAATTTAGTAATATTCCGGGTACATAGAAAATCTGTGAATTAAAACTGAGTGAACATATTTCTTATCAATTATTTTCATCTGCATATAAACTGTAACAATATTTTTACTTCAACAATCATAATTTTCGACTCGTTTCAGGAAATAAGATCAAAATTTTAGAACATATATTGAAGCCATCAATTTTTATGTATAGATATGGATGTAGATATGGATATAAATTTGTCTTTTTTCATGAACTTACATTAGTGTATTCTACCTGAGAAATAACTATTTTCAGTCGTATTACACCGAGTTATGCTTCGTTAACTATTATAAAATTTTATGAACCTTTAATTTATTGGTAATTAAGATCGACACATTTAATGAAGATCTACTTATCATGCTACATATTGTTTTACCTGTAAATTATTCTATAAATATATATAAATATATTAAAAAAATATATATATATATTAAAAATATATATATATATATACAGAGAGAGAGAGATTCCCCACGTTTTAAAGATATTCTTTAAAATCTAGACATATATTCAAACAATGAGTTATTAGGAGAAAGTGTTAACATTTCATGCGTTAAAAGACTGAATTTTCAGACTTATTAAGCTAAAAGATACTTGTTAAGTTTAGTTCTGTAATACAGTTTTTTTTTAAATTCCTCCTACAAACATATACATCATTACAATGTGAAAGGACAGAGTTTATCTGCCTATGAATATGTACTTTACATGAGACAATGGTACATAGTAGTGCCAGCCAAAAGTTTATGATGGTAAATGCATTTCTGAAAAAAAAAATTATATATTATATTTAAATTCTACTTTAAGATTGCGAAATTAGTCTTAAATTCAGTTGTTCGCAGAAAATTCGTTCATTAACCTATTATTTTTCTTTAAGAACAAACGTTGATTTTTGTGGTTAGGGGTGACTCCATGAGTTCTAGAAAACTCATGAGCAGTGAAATTCCCATGAGTTTTTCTGATGTATTCAGTGTGGTCTGACTGTGTGGATGCTAGTGTAGATGTTTGGTAGAAAAAGGGTTCACTTCCATTTTTGACATACAGTCATACTTCGGTACTTGTCTGCTTCGATACTCAACGCATTTAGACGAAAAAGGATGTTTCGGTACTTGTCACGCTTGCTATAAAACCACTGAGGCAATCCAGTCTCTCTGGATGAAACAAAGACGAACGCGTTGGTCACGCACGAGTAGAAACCCATATGTTTTGCCATGTATGTATTTTTTATATCAAATTATTTTTAGTCTTATAAGTCATCATGAGTTCGAAGAAAGTTGGTGATACGACTTAACAGAATTTAGTGAGAACCACGGTAAAACATCTGCGGAGTCATCTGATAGCTTCGTGTTTAATCTCGCTGCAGAACAAAGATGGGGATAACTCCGGAGGTCTTTGAAGGCTTTCAGGTTGTACCAATGGCAGAGGACATCGTGTCTGTGGGAAATTACTTGGGTGTCGAAGTCAGGGGTGAAGACATCGAAGAGTTAGTGGAAGAACACAGACGAGAGCTCATCACTAACAAGCTGGAGGAACTTCGAAGGAAGTAGTAACAGATAGTGGCTGGGGAATTTTTTCCAAGTAAAGGGGAAGGAGGGAATGGTGGAAGCCTTACTGCACTAAAACAGGAAATGGGTTCTAAATGGGTTGAATTATAAACTTTTGTTGAAATGTATACCTCTAACAAAGCTCTATTAAGCCGAAATGTTGACTTTAAAAACCGTTTGTAGTGAAACTCACTAAATCTAAATCAACTGCGGAGTTCAGTGGTAGACAGAAAAGTTCGAGGCCTGTTGTTTTAGTGGAAGGGAAATCCCTTTCAGAGCAAACACCTCTCGCCACTATCCCTATAGGTCATGAACTCCTCTCAGATATATATTAACAAATCACTTAACGTATGTTCTTTTTACATTTACACTCTTCCGATAGATCTCGGGAATCCCTCGTGGAGGAATGGACCCAAGTCGGTCTCTCAAACAGTAGCGAAATAAATATGTTGTAAATATATGAACTGTGTGTATCTATTAAAGCCTGAACCACTGCGAACCAATAATTACAAAAACTTTAGGATGTGCTTCAAGCCTTAAATTTTACATACATATCTTAAGGGAAGTTAGATTTTAATTTATTTTATCCAATTATTGCTCTCTATTCACGTCTCTCTACCTTTGAGTTGTTATATTAAAAAACAACCCATCCATTTATAAATTGCCAAGTAAAATGCGAAATTTATGGGGTATAGAAACAGATTATTTCAGTTTTCTTTACTCCTTATGGGATAAGTTCTTTCGGTACTCCTAGTGCCTACTGAAACCAATTAACGGTGACTACCGAGGTACCACTGTACTAATGATTTGACTCTTAATCTTTACACCCTTATCATGCAACATATTGTTTTACCTGTAAATTATTGTCATTATATATATATATATATATATATATATATATATAGTATATATAAATATATAAATATATATATATATATATATATACACACACTGAAGTGCCACTGAATTAGGGATACCTACCTAGTAACGAGTTGGGCCTCCTCTGGCCTTGATAATGGCTGCCACACGACGAGGCATAGATTCAACAAGTTTCTGGAAATGTTCCACGGGAATGGCTTGCCAAATTTTGGCTAAAGCTCTCCATAATTCAGTAAGGTTCTTTGGTGCTGTGTGATGGCCTTTCACGCCTTGTTCCAAAACATCCCAAAGATGCTCAATAGGATTTAAGTCTGGGCTTCTAGGTGGCCAATTCATGACAGAGAAGTCAGAGGAATGCTCATCCAACCAGCCAGTAGCCAACCGGGACTTGTGAGAGGTACAGTTGTCTTGCTGGAAAACTCCATTACCGTGCGGATAACAGAACAGAATAAACGGATGGAGGTGATCACCCAGCAACTCTACGTACCGAATTGCATTGAGGGAGGTTGGTACACGCACCAAAGATCCCAAACTGTGCCACGAAAAAACACCCCAGACCACGATTGAGCCACCATGCCCTTGTACAGTTCCAGCCAGGCATGCAGGATCCATGGCTTCATGAGCCTGACGCCATATTCTCAGCCTCCCGTCGGCGTTAAGTAGTCGGAATCGAGACTCATGAATCCATGCTACTCGTTTCCAGTCCTCTACACTCCAGTCTCTGTGCTCTCTTGCCCAGGCAAGACGTACAGCCCGATGGCGAGTATAGAGAAATGATACTCTCGTAGGTCGACGGCTCCCGAAACCCATACGGTGAAGCGAGCGTTGCACAGTCCGTTTACTAACTGTACGACTGGCACCTCAAGCAGGAGATAGACGAAATACGTAAAACCTTAACAGATCATGAAGGAAAAAAAGTAAACAAGGGAATTATCAAAGATGTAGGTGAAAAGTGTTTGAAAATACTTACTTCATGCATAAACGTAGAGAAGAATCACGCTTATATGACAGCGAAGGTGGAGGTCTATGAAAAAATGCAGACTTCAATAGAGATGAGATCATCAAGGTTAGAAGAGAATGTTAATGACTTAAAAAAGATAATCTTGGAAAAGATATCTGAATTTCCAAAGATAAGTAGAGAGAAAATCCAGGAAGAAGAACAGGTACTTATTATCGACACAAAGGATGATAGGGGTGCTGTTTCCTATAGAGACGCACTAAGAAGAAACAAGAATATATTTGAAGAACATAGACCAAATGATGTGCTGATCACTAAATCTAATAGAGTAATTATAAAAATGAAGGATAGAGATAAGTTACAAAAAATAAAGGACAACTTGGAGAAAAATAGTGAAACAAGAGAAATGGGTAGTGTTAAGATTAACAAACAGAGGAAAAACAGACTAATTATTTTCGGTGTCCCGGAGGACATACCTGATAAGATAATTAAGGAAGAACTTGAAGGGAAAACAGAGGGCAAAGAGATAGAAATTGTAAAATCCTTTGTTGGCAGAAACAACCAAAGAAATATAATCATAGATGTTGACAACTTCTCTAGAGCTGCCCTTTTGAGTAAAACGAACGTAGTTATTGACTTAGTGAGAGTAAGAATAGTACCATACGTGGCCGTGAATCGGTGTTACCGTTGTCAGGGCTATGGCCACATAGCGACAAATTGTAACAACAAAGAAAGATGCGGCGGATGTGGGGAGGAACACGATACTCGTCTTTGTAAATCGGCCCTGACTAAATGTGTTAACTGTAAAGAGGAAAGGGATCATCGCTCCGATTCCAAGGCCTGCCCGGCATTTGTACAATATAAGAACGGTCTTTTAGCCAAACATCATGGATAACGATCGATCTTATCAGTCAGTTATAAATGTGGTACAGATTAACCTTAACAATTGCCGGGCAGCGTCTTCTCAACTTTGTCACTTCATAATAGAAAATAATATAGATATAGCCTTGATCCAAGATTTTTATGCGAAGGACAAAAAACCAATGGGCTTTCGAATGGGCTGGCAAATTTTCACATCTAAAGAAATGACAGCAGGAATAGTAAAAATAGACTCAACTCTGATTTGTAACGAAGTATTTTCTTCTGAAAACACAGTGATTATTAATATTCTGGGGAGGGGGCAGCGATTCTTCCTCGGATCCCAATACTCCTCACCGTCTTCGGACTTAAGGGAAGATCTAAACAAATGGGTGAACAACTTTTATGACAAAGATATTATTGTGTCTGGAGATTTCAATGCAAAGAACCACTTGTGGGGATACAAGAGAAATGATGGCAGAGGAGACATCATTATCGACCTCTGTACAATTTATGATTTTAGGGTTTACAACACCGCAGACGACATACCTACGTATCACCTTTTAGGTAAATATGGATGCCCAGACTTGACTCTGGGATCTAACACGACAGAGGATCTAATACATAAATGGAGAGTTCATGAAACGGAAAGCAACTCTGACCATCGATACGTTACTTATGAACTCAAAGTAGATAATATCAAAAGAACTCAAGTGAGATACAAAAGTGGTTACTGCAGTATTCTGAAGTTAAAAAGAGATTTGAGATTATTAGAAGAGCGTCTATTGAGCAGAGTGAGAGAGTTGAGGAAGGTGGTGGAAGTAGATGCATTCATGGAAAATTTTTATAATGAATTGCATAGAATCTGTGACAAGAGGTTTAAAATTATAAAGGTAGGAAAGGTCACCAAGCTAAACTGGTGGAACGAAGAACTCAGAACGCAAAGAAACAAAGTTAATGCCTTGTATAGAAGATTCAAGAGAACAGAAAATATGACAGTGAGAATAAGATATAACCAAGAAAAGGCGAAATATAAAAAACAAATTATACTTGCAAAAAAGAAATGCTGGCAGAATTACTGCAACCGAAATAATGAACAATATGGTAGAACTTTTGATATCGCACGAGATAATTTATTTAACAATAACTCGCTAATACATATAGCCCTGGAAGGGATGCCACTGAGCACTGATTATGAGGATATATATAAGAAGTTAATTGATACTCATTTTAGTACAATATTGGAGAGGGAGGAGGAGGTGGTATCCAGACAGGACTTGCAGGGGGAACGAATTGGAATACAAGAATTGAATCAGGCACTTAGGCTTCAGGGGATGGGGAAGGCACCTGGATCGGATAAAATAGATCCTACAATAACCAGCTACCTTGTCAAATACAGTACGAATCTCATATTAGAGATGTTGAATAAGTTTTTAGAACTGGGATACTTTCCAAAAATCTGGAAGAAGGCAATAGTAATATTTTTTGCTAAGAAAAATAAACCAACCGATAACCCGAAATCTTATAGACCAGTGTGCCTTCTCCAGACCCTGAGTAAACTTTTTGAAAGAATAATAAACTTCAGACTGACCTACCATCTGGAGACTGGTGGCCTTCTACACCGTGAGCAATATGGCTTCAGAGAGGGGAAGAATACAACATCAGCGATCGAAAGGCTGATTAATAGGGTAAAAGAGAGAAATCGAAACTACAAATATACGATTGCCATAGCATTTGACTTCACGGGGGCATTTGACAGCGCTGATTGGGAGCTGTTAAAGAATATCCTGGGTAATATCAATCTGAGTCAGTGCTTACAAAATGTTCTGTTTAGCTATTTGTGCAACCGTGATGTCGGCTATGAGGTGGATCGCAAATATAGATACATTGGGATTAACAAAGGATGCCCTCAGGGCTCATACTTGGGTCCTACTTTGTGGAACCTACTGGCGAATGTTATACTCTCTGACTTCGAAGCTGAAGACTGTGACACTATCGCATATGCTGATGATTTTGTCCTGATTTTTTCAGCTAACACGAGGGCAGCCTTGGAAATTAAGGGTACTCAATTGGTCGGCAGATTTTGCGCAGCGAGTGAAAGGCTACATCTAACCATCTCCGAAACAAAGACCCATGCTATAGCTTTTGGCAGGGATCTCTCGAGGAGATACCCCTTAATTAAAATAAAAGATAAAAATATAAGATTTATGAATTCTCTAAAATACTTAGGCATCTACATTGACAGAAACCTGAGCTTTACTGACCACTTGAACTACTTAAATGAAGAAGTAACAAAGTTTATAACAGGAATCAAAAAAGTTGGCAATGCCTATTGGGGTGTCTCCTCGGAGACAATAAGAATTTGGTACAGAGCAGTGGTTGAGGCCAAGCTATTGTATGGAATCCAGGCTTGGTTTCCCCATCTGAACATACATGGTAGGAGAAAGCTGGCCTCGTTACAGCGTAAATTTTTGGTGAAGATATTGAAGTGTTATAAAACAGTATCGAATATGGCCTTATATACTCTCACCGGAATCCCTCCAATAGAAATTAAAGCTAAATACTTATTAGAAATTCATAGAATGAAAACGCAACAATTATCATTGTATATCGATAATATCTATATTGGAAGTAACGATGTGGAGGAGAAGGTGAGACGTTGCGACATAGATTCTAGAACATACCCTAAAAATTTAACAATATTTGAAATCAAAAAAGGTCAACCCATTCTGGGAAATGCTGCTATTGAAGCCTTTACAGATGGAAGTAAAAACGAAGAAAAAGTTGGATATGGCTTCGTGGCCTTTCAAAACAACAAGATAATAAAAACAGCAATGTATGCCATGAACAGTAAAAACTCTGTCTTTCAGTCTGAAGCTATGGCCTTATTAAAATTAATAGAATGGTTTGGTACAACGGACCATAAGAGTATAAATGTATTTACGGATAGTCAGGCGGTCCTGAAATCGCTAAAAAATGTATTTCCCAAATCACCAACAGTAGTAGATATTCAGAACATCTGCAAAAACTTGCCAGATCGAACATTTAAGGTTGGATGGGTTAAATCACATGTGGGTATAGTCGGTAACGAGATGGCCGACACCCTGGCGGACATGGCAAGTGAACTGGGTGACCCATGTGGGAATACTAGATACCCTTTCTCAGTAATAAAAAATAACATGAATAAGGGCATTCTGCAAGAGTGGCAGGCCAGTTGGGATAGTGCTGATACGGGCAGATTCACGCACAGCATAATAAACAATGTTTCTTATGAAATGGCTTTTAAAAATAACTTAATTTTTTATTTTTTAACGGGGCAGGGCAGCTTTCCTTCTTTCCTATTTAAAATTGGTAAACGGGCTTCTCCTAACTGTGTTTGTGGGGCCCTTGGAGACCCCCATCATTTCGCAATGGTTAAGTGCTCTGATAGTCCAGTCTTTATTAAACGGAGAACAAGCGAATCAGTCTTTAAGTATTATAAGCGTATAGATAATAGCAGCTATAATATAAAGAAACTTGCAGTTATTTATAATAAACTAAATCAACAATATTCTTTTATATTTAGTATGTTCTGAGCAGTTTGTTTTATTTCTACCTGCTGCTCTGTGCTGTGTGTGATCTGCATGTTCCCAACTGGGTCCTTAGGTAGGCCACTTGTCCCCATTAATGTCCCCAAGTTTGTTGGTCCAATACCTTCTGTTTAAGGAGGGTTAAAAGTATTCTTTTCATGCATTGTGAAAGGATCTTATAGATTTGACTGTATTTCGTCTCTAAATATTTATTGAGCCTTTAATTGTACCTTGCTTGTATAGAGTTATTACCTAATGCCACCCAGTGTTTGATTTGTGTATCTGCTCTGTGTATCTGCTCTGTTGGAACCGTGTATATATTAGAAAACTAGTGTTTAAATATTTTAATATTGAAATTAAGTGAGAGGTAAATATGTAATATTGTTCTTTGTTTTCTGTGTTTAGAGTACTTTGTTTAAGCTTTAGCTTTTATAAGTTGTATAATAAGAACTGGATTTAAATCAAAGATCCTACTTACTGGCGACATTTCGACATTGTGTTTAGTTAAATGTCCCCAAATTGGGTGGTATATTATTTGGTATATTCTCGTATGAGTTTGCACTTGTGTTTTATTGTATAATATAATGCAACCAATGCTAGAAGTTATTCTCAAGTTGAAAACCTTATTTTATGTTTTTCATGTTGAAACTTAATTGCCCCAGATTAATACCATATTGTTTTCATTGCTGGTTTATGTAACATTTAATGTCCCCAAGTTGTTACTGTAAGGTTTGACTTGTAAAATGTTTTGTAATTGACGACGAACTGGCCCACGTGGTGATTTTTGTAATGTAGCTGGTCACTTAAATGTCCCCAAGTTGTTGGGGGAACTTGTTCTTCTTGGTACTTATATGCTTGTACTTTTATGTTTGCTATTTATTATCTGTGTTTTACTTAACTCATAATGAATTTGGTGAATAACAGTGATGCTTTCTGCTGTCATAAAGATTTTGAGCATTGATAATTTACTATTTAATAGTTGGAATATCCCCACATTGTTGGGTTTCTTGCTGTTAATCGGACCCTAATGCAATTTGTTCGTGTATTTGTCTCTTATCGGTTGAATATATTGTATATACTAGTATAATTCCTGCATACAGCTAATGACAGATTTATTTGCTGTTTCCTTTTATAATTATTTGCTTCTCTAGTGAGTCCTCAGTATATGTCCCCAAATAGTGGGTAACTTGCCTGGTGCATTTGGCTACAATTTTAATAACTAATACTTTTTTTTTTCCCAATAGTAAATAATGTAGATGTTGTATTATATTTTCTTGTTTTCTTAAAGTTAAATTTACTATTTTGTGTGTTTAGTTAAATTTTCCCAAATTGTGTGGTATTTTACTTATTATATTTTGATATGAATATGGTATATTTTGCTTGTATGGTATATTCTGTCAATGCACTTGGGCTCTACTGTATAAAATAATGCAACTTATGTTAGAAGAAGTTATTCTTAAGTTGAAAATCTTATTTTATGTTTTCCATGTTGAAATTTAACTGTTCCCAGATTTTAACCATAATGTTTTCTTTGCTGGTTTGTGTAAAATTTAATGTCCTCAAGTGGTTACGATTTGGTTTGACTTGTAAAATGTAATTGTTCCTTGTGCACCAGTTGTGAGTTGTTAAGTTTTATTCTGGTTTGTAAGTCTGAGAATTACTTAGACTGAGAATACTTAGACCTGTAGCATTTATCTCTTGTAAATGATTTAGAATTTCTAATAAAGTTCAGGGTCTTTCGACCCCGTCTGGTAACGCGGGCTCAGCCATGGAGCCGGAGCCCCATGGCTGGGTTTGCGCTGGAGGTAGTTGGAACTCTCCCCACTCTCCTTAGGCCTTGCGCGGCGATAAACCCTGCGGGGTTCGCCGGGAGTGTGGGTCTTTTCTGTACGACTGGCACCGTCATTAAACTGGGTTGTAATTTGAGCTAATGTTTGGCTTTGCTGGCTACGTACAATACGCCTGAGCCGTCTCTCACCACGCACTGTCAATGATAATTGTCCTTTGCAGTTTGCCCGATTGCTAGTTTTTTCCACCATCCATGTATTCTTGGTATACTCTTGACACTGTCGACCTTGAAAATCCTAGCTGTCTGACGATTTCGGAAATTGAATGGCCCATGCGTCGCGCACCTACGATTTGTCCGCGATCGAAGGCGTCTAAATCAGGCAGTTTACCCATACTAGCAATTCCAACAACTAATTCAGAACAACCACAGTACGCGCTATATATGCAGTTACCACAACGCCCTCACTTGCGCATACATGATGCGCAGCGCTACACAATTTGCATAGGCTTTGCTATCCCTAATTCAGTGGCACTTCAGTGTATATGGAATAGCGTAAAATATCAAACTTTGCTGACCTTGCAAAAAGGGCAAATTGTTGGAGCGCGTTTAAATTGGAGTATCTCTTACTGAAACCCCCAGGCTAATAAATGTTTTTGAGCTATGGTATCGAAAGTCATGGTAGCATACAGAGTGCACGGAAAAGAATCCTTTGCCAAACAGATTAGTTGACGAAAGGCAGAGCTGAATGGAAGAGACGGACGACGTATTGAAGCGGATTGCGAAATGAAGAAAGAAAATAACTGCAACCAAAATGACCGAAGACCTCAATCTGCATCTGCATGTTCCGGTATCCACCATTAGAGGTAGAAGGGAACTTCTCAAACAAAGCATTTATGGAAGAGTAGCTATTCCCAAGCCACCTGTAATGAATACAAATATAAAATATCGCTCACAATGGTGCCACGAGCACAAATCCTGGTCGAGCAATATGTAGATAACCGGCATTTAGTCCGACAAAGCATTGTTCACATTGTTCCTTGCAACAGGACGTGCGTATATCTGGAGAACACCCACACAAGCGTAGGATTCTGTCTGTCTCATTTCAACTGTCAATCATAGAGGTAGATCTATCAGGATTTGGGATGGCATCTCTTGGTTTTCTTCAGACCCTATTGTATTCCTAAAATGGAGATTGAATGGGAAAGAATATGTCGAAATTTTAGCTCAACTAGTCCATCCTATGGTGCAAACATTGTTTCTTGCATTAGATGGAGATCTCCAGGATGATAATCTCCCTATACCTACAGCTAAATCTATCAAGTACTGGTTTGAAGAGCACGAAAAAGAAGTCAAATATCTTATCTTGCCCTGTACAATCCCCCCGACTATATATAATCCAAATACTTTGATCTGTATAAGCGGATAGAGCCAGGTATCGATATCCACCACATGATCTCTACAGGAACTTTCATGATTTTTCCCTAAAAAAGTGTATAATATATTTTTAACCACTATTCATGACTTGTATAATCCAATTCCAAGGTGAATCAGGTAGTATTACATAACAAAGGTGATCCTGCGCCGTATAAATAAAGGTTTTCATGATGTTTCTTAGCGTTTCCATTATTTTGATAACCACCTGTATATATATATATATATATATATATATATATATATATATATATATATATATATATATATATATATATATATATATATATATATATATATATATATATATATATATATATATATATTACTATGGCCCATCGTTGGTTCTATAGAACACTTGTGTATTAAGAAGTCTAAGACAAATATTCGTGTAGAAAAACAACAGTATCTTTAGAAAACGTAATAAAAAAACAGGTAAAGTTAACACTTTACGTTACAGGTATCAAAACCCGACATCATGTGCAAAGTCCTCAAAAAGAGGTAGGGGAGTTTCGGGAATATAATTCGCATTGTGAGATTTATTCTTAGTGTTCTGATGGTCCAGTGGTCATATAACCGAATCCAAAGGCCAGTGCCATGGATTAGATTCATGCTCTATGAAGTTAGTCGTCAAATATCATTTTAAAACTATTTTTAAGGAAAACTCTTTCGCATGATACTATTCTTCAGAATAAAAATAGTCCTTAAAATCAAAATTCATTTTTCACGCTTCATTGACTGAGACAAATTTGTTAAAATTGTTATTCCAACCCCAAATGAAGTCATTTTAATTCTCCTATCTTTAAATGGATTGTAGATCAGAATATAGACATCGTAAAATATATAAAAAAAAAGGACAGCGTATGAAATTGCGTAAAGCATACACTCTTCAATTAATCTCGCAAAGAACATAAATTTCCTTTTGGAAAACTGCCACAGCTCCAAATATATTGACACTGAAATCAGCCTGACACTGAAATCAGCCTTAGTAGCCAAGTGCTATGGATAGAAATCGTTAATTATCAGAAAATTACTGTAGTTCTTTTTTCATGTGTATAAGCAATTTCTCTTACTTCTGAAATCTTCGAACATAATGAATTATATATTAAATGTTGCGCATGTAAATATCGAAATTAATTTCTTAGATTAAGGTAATATCTTTTCAATAACAATTTTCAAAAGATTTGATTGACATAAGTTGGTTCAATGGAGGTTTTCTTTGGAAATATATGACGGAGGAATTAGTTTCTGTCAAAACAAATATCCGAATAAAAGTATGAATTTCTGGAAAAAAAAATTATTAAGAAATTAGATGGAAAAGAATGGGAAAATTTAATTTACCTGTGAGAACTGCTATATATAATACATTAGAATCCCATTGATGATCAAACTTACTTTCCCTCATGACGGACGTTTTAGTAGGGAATAGCGAGATAAGGTACCTTGAGGCTGAAGAGTAGTAGAGTCCGAATATTTGAGAGTAAGCGAATTTGAGTCCGTAAGCGTCACGTAGCGTCACCGTTACTCATTGAAATAATTTTACCAATCCCAGACCTTCAAAGAATTTGCGATAAAAGTTAAGGTCTGTGATTGGTTAAAATTATTTTAATAGATGTAGCCCTGAAGCTACGCAACGCTGACCGATGCAATATGAACTAGGCCATACAAAGGCAATAAAAGGAACATGGGACGCGAGGCAGTAACTGCTCGCTGCTCTACTCTGACGTTAAGAATGCTAAACGCGTATTCATTTACAAAGAAACGTTATATTTTGTTTTACAGAGTGATTGAGTAATTTCCTTTTGTTCAAGAACTGATATAATAATATTATTCTGTATAAGGAACAATTAAATGTTTTAAGCTTACGATTTTAACAGCTAAGAAGCGCAGAAACCCTCATGAACCTATTATATTAATTTTTAAAAAGGCCATTTAACTGTATATCCCTAATGCTTCTGTCTAGACAGAGTTGTAAAAAACTGATTTCAAAATTTGTATAGAAGTAAATGTATAACCAGAGTACAGGAGAGTCTCTCAGTTTGGGTATTAATTTCCTATATTCAAAATTATTATGGATAAAACAGTTGTTCAATTCAACCCCACAGTTACCGAATTTTTCGAACCATAAAGCGCACCTTTTTACATAAAAATATCGACTTAAAATTGGGGTGTGTCTTATGGTCCGATGGTAACATTAAGATAAAATGATTATTATTATATATATATATATATATATGTATATATATATATATATATATATATATATATATAACACATTAAAAACTATAAATTTTTTAATTTAATATTCTATAACATTCAAAACTACATACCCCTTTTTAAACTCTTAAACTAGTTATTTTCACTTGGGCATTCGTTTTAAATCCCAAACTATATTTCCAAATTTTAGTAAATCTTCCCAGTAAAGTCTATTAAAATTCCTTAATAAAGTCTAATTCAGCCTTCGGCAGTTTTGTCCAAGATGACTGCCAATTTAACGAAATCTTAAGATGTGTAGCGTCAATACCATTTTAATCCTAATCCGCGCAAGAACACTAAACTTCTAACCAATCAACTGTTAATCAACACCCTACTGTCACGTGACGAGATGAAGTGATAAAAGTTTCTGCCGTCCAAAAATAGTAGGACTCCTGTACATTGAGGCAGGAGTCCTCAATGTACCTGCCGCATTCATCCCGTTAAATTGTCTTTCTATGAATCTGGTTAAATAAAAAATGTAAAGTTGAGAAACTGTGGTATTTTGTGTGTACGAGGTGGAAGATGTTACGGGAATGGATTTAAACGTTTGTGGTGCACGGCCAGGTGACAAGCCATCCATTTACCTTTTAATTAGATGAAGCCAGGACAAAAAAAAAATCAGATAGCTACAACTCAGCCTTCGTTCTTCGGCCCGTGTCCGTGTTATTACACACACACACACACACATACATATATATATATATATATATATTATTCATTATTTATTATATATATATTTGATCTTTATTAAGTAAGAAATTGAAAATATCTTTATATACCTCAAAAAATACAAAATTTTCTTTTCTATAATTCCTCTTATAAATTTGGGGTGCGTCTTATGGTTCGTAAAATAAGGTATATGTTTGCTTCTAGAATATGGCTGCAGCGCCCCAAATTTCAATATGCTTAAATAACTATTTCAGAATCTTATTACTGATCCTAAAATTTTTAATCAAGTCGAACTTTATATTGTATTTATAGGAGTAGCTATTTTTTCAATCATCCAAACGCATTGAAAGAAGTATTTAATTTCCCAAGAATTATATTGGATTTAGTCGATGCGGAAAAGCACATTTTATCTCTAATTTATATGAAGAAATTCGTATTGCATTTTTTAAAAGCCCTGATATACTGAGTTTTGCAGCCATCCTCATTATTTCTTCAATAAAAATTACATTACATTTGCACGTTTTTTTAATTTCTCGTCTATGACAGTGTTGATTCCGATAACAGTTTAATTTTGTATATTATTTTTTCGTTTATATTAAAATGTGTTATATTAATGAAATAAATATCTTGCAGTAAGTATTAGAAAGTTTTCAACCTGACGGATTGTTAATGTGCTTGTGAATATGCTTTCTTGCCGGAAGTCCAAATTTTCTTTGGTTTTATGAATCATAATGTTTGACACAGAAATTACCCATTTGTGAAAAATATATGCATAAATTAAATGTGTATTAGCCATCTTTAGAACATAGATCATGATTTTATAACTTTTTAGTTTTGTAACCCAGAATTAAATTAAAGAAATATACTAGCTTGTTTTAAATTGATAATAACCCTTGGGAACAATATCCATCTTCATTTTTAATATTTCATTAGTTTTTCCTGTATCTTTTATCCGCTATTTAAAGATGCATTTCATATGACCATCACAAATACTGAAACTTATTAAGTACAGTCATTATCCAAGCAAACGGTTAAATTTGATAAAGTAGGAGTTCATAAAGAAATTTATACAACGGGCAATAATAAATGAATACTTATTCATGGATGAAACTATTCTTTTCTTGAACACATTAAATTTATTCGGCCTGTCCTAATTGCAGCTAATTTTCATGTTAAATACCACTTATTATCTGTAAGATATTTACAGCGCAGTGTATACAAATCTTACAGAGGAAAAATGTACGCGGTCTTTCAAACTCTCCAGATAAAACAATTATTTAGTCAGTCTCAAAGGAGAAATGCGCGTATTTCCCCCTGGAAAACAGCCAAAGTTCAACGGATGTCCACTTTGGTTAAATTACTCGCAATCACAAAAACTTCACATTAAAAGTCGTAAATCAAGAAAAGAAACCTTGACGTTCCGGTGGTAGCAATCAAATATGATAGAATGTAAGATACACGATTTTTTCTCGAAATAAAATAAACTTTAAGGTCGAATGTTATATTTGGAGTACATTCATTGCTTGGCAATTGCTCGGTATTTATTGAACATAGTTTATTTATTTTTACGGAGCTAAATGCTGCAGATGTGTATGAAAAATGTTTAAATCATAAATGTTAAATTTTTTTGTTAAAACTTTGATTATTTAAAAAAAAAAAATTTTCTGTACCGAGATCTTTGATTCGACAAAAAAATTTATTTATTCAGGGTGGTCATAAAAAAACTTTGCTGATATATGGACCTCTAGCGGCCGTTTCGTTCAACCGATCCAGATGAGATTTCATGTATAAATATTTAGAGGTATGAGCTCGAGATTCTGTGAACGGCAAGAAAGTGGCTCTCACGGTTACGGTTATAGGTACAGAAACTCGAAATTTTCGTATAGCAACACCCATTTTTTCCCGTCGCAAAATGCTCAGAGCATGCGAAAACCCCAAACAGCGTTGAAACGGTACGTGTATCACAAAACACGTACGCGTTATGCACGCACAAAAACAGCTCTGCGAACTGTCAACAAACACACGATCGGGGCGCTTGGAGGAAATTTGCATATGACAGAGGCAAGACACCAATCACTGATGACAATACAGATCGGACAAAAGAAATCTTTTATTTGCTTTACACATTTTTCACATGGGTGCCATTATCGTGTTTCTGTTGGCCTTTCGCAGAGCTGTTTTTTTTTGTGCGTGTATAATGCGTCCTTTTTTTGTGATACACGTACCGTTACAACGCTCTTTAGTGTTTTCGCATGCGTTGAGCATTTTGCGACGGGAAAAGTGGGAGTTACCATTCGAAAATTTCGTGTTTCTATACCTATAACCGTAACCGTGAGCACCACTTTTTGCCGTTCACAGAATCCCGAGCTCATACCTCTGAAAAACTATATCTGAAATCTCAACTCGATCGGTTGAATGGAACAGCCACTAGAGGTCCGTATATCGGCAAAGTTTCTTTATGACCACCCTGTACTTTAGAAGGTTTTCAAAATGACAAATTTCTAAAATTCAGGGATTACTTAATTATACTTTTTCTTTGAAAATAATAATAATAATATGAATAATTCTGTCACCCAAATAGAAATCGGATACTGCAGCTATCATTTATCTATTATTTATAATCTTTATTATTTATTATATTATTTATGATAATCTTTTATTTATAATAGTTATTAAAATATTTACGTAAGTCATTGAAAGATCAATTAACGTTAATTAATTTAGAAAAGTAGTTATAGTTTATTATACAATTTATAGCTAAATGGCTTTATTATATTTTCTACTTATTGTCATTCCCAGTAGCACTTAAGGCTTTATTTGTAAAATGCATGAAGAAGTTAATATTGTAATTGTTGTTTTTTATAAAATTTATTGTTATACATTTTAGTATAATTAATACTTATTAGCTTGCATGGTAGCTCTTAACTGTCTTTAAGAAGTTTTTTCTTAGAGAATACAGGAATTTTGTCGTAATTTAAATAAATGCATTATTTAATAGTAGTTTTTCATAGGATGAATTGGATTTGATGCGACTTTGCTATTAATACGCCAATGCATTTTATAACTGATAAAAGGTTGTTCTTGTAGTTTATACATATTAGCAATAATGGATATATCAAAGAAAGGATTATTTAATTTGTAATAAAGAAAATAAATCGAACGAATTTCGCCAGGAGATACATGAAATTGAAAAGTTATTCCTTTTACTGAAACTAATTTGAAATTCAAAGAATTCTCCCTTGTCAACAATTGAGTTAATTCCGTTCAATATGGTAAGGGGACAAATCAATGAAATTTAATGTTTTTCTTCAGTGTCTCAATATACGCGAAATGACGATGGTTTTCCCTTAATAATAATATTTATAAGACCTAATAAGAATATTCATCAAATAAAAATATATCTAGGGATATCTAAATAGCAATTTATACTTATCTCTTTATTCCTCTTTATTTTGAAAAGTTATTCGTTCTAAAATCTCTATTTCCGTATCATATTCATCAATGGCGACACAATCTGTTACATTAGTTATCAATACTTAATATATGAAAAATTTGCTTCATGTGTGGAACCTACGACGTTTAAGATATTACGGGAATAACACAAGATATATCAACGGGTATTTTCTTTTCTGCATAAAATGTGTGAAAATAACGCATTCTGAAATTTTAACCCCTGTGTATTTTATTAGAAAAGCAAAGTGAATATTATTGTGTTGAAAAAAATATACCGTGAAAGCTGGATTTTAAAGTAATTTAAATTTTCTGGTACGAAAGAATTTTATATATTTGTAGAGACACTAAGAAAAAATCCTTTTAGTTCACAGAAAAGTCATCATCCAACATAATTTTTAATAAGGAACGTGATTAATCGGGAGCTATAAATATAAACATTTGTCAAATTAACTGTAAAGTACTGGCGATTATGGTACCGAAATATGTAGCATTAATTTTTTTGTTAAATCTCTACAAAAGGGAATGTGCTTGCGACTGATAATCCAAGCTATAATCCTCAAAAAGTAGATTCATAGTTCTTAGAGAAATATCGTAGTTACTTTACCTAAAGATTTCTACAGAGCCTGCTAAAAGTTTAAAAAAAATTATGTAATTAGTCGGAGGAGGCGTATTCTTAAGATGTGTTATATAAGTTATATCACTTTCGTCTCACGCCAGAGAGTTGAAAAAATATGCATTGAGAAAAGTAATTGACGAGTTGGACTATTAAATGCCATTATAAATTCTGTTGTTTTTCATCAAATTAATCACTAGAAGTATGATTTAGTTTTGTCCAGGGGAAATGAACGCTACATTAACAGTAGAAAACCGAATTTTTTAAAAACTATTTTTAACTTCTGAAATTTAGGGTGAAAAATCGCTGTTAAAAAAGTACCCGTTTTTTAACAGCGTAGTGATTGCAGAGGAAAATATTTAAAATTTTGATATTCTTTCAAAAGTTTTAAACTTTAAGAAGACAGAAAATGGTTAACGTTTTTGTATCAGTTCAGCCACATTGTTTTTAAAAGTACACCGATAAGAAACTTGCCAATCGCATTAACAGTACTGTTTATTCTTTTCTCCGAGTCCTAATGAACGAGTGGTAATGAAATTTTTCTTGAAAATAAGCACTATGATTTATAGAATTTTTGAACATAATACTACTCCTTTTGTATTTTTTTATTATTGGGCACACATTAATTTTAACAAAATAATGGAATTTAGGAAAAAGGTAAAGGGATTTTTGAACTTAGTTTTAATTTAACTGGCATTTTGAAATACACGAGACTTTATACAGTAAGACGGGTTGTTACTTTGCGACTGCAAGGGTAACATTGTAACACATAGTAATTTTTTCGTATTTTCGATCTTGAGCAGCGCCTGTGGTACCAATAAGGCAAAGAACAGCGCCAACAGACAGTCCGACATTCAGAGACACCTAGTAGCCAATATCCGAAGCTTTACTGAGCCATTTGTCTTCGCTGGCCAGTGTATTGTTCAAACCTGTTGTCAAGCTATTGACTCAAACTTCGGAAACTTTGTGTGCTGAAGGCTAACACCTTATACAACCAACTACCATAGGCAATTATTTTTTATTGTCAATATGTTGGTTAGATTGTAGAGCAATATAACTTTTGAAGTGATATTTCCGAGAGATATGAGAACATAACCTAAATATCGAAAGGTGACGGGGTTACTTTGTGACACATTGACACTGTCACAAAATAACCCACAAAGTCGATCTACCTCCTCCAGCCGCTCGATGTTACATTTTCCCGTCCTCAAAAATACCACTGGAGAGAAAGAAGTATTGACTATCTGGGGAAAAAACTACCCAAAGGAGCAGAATGTGCCGAAAGACGAATTTCCTCATCTTCTCAAAGAACTGATGGCTGTCCTGGTCACTCGAAGTCTCGTTGATGTCAAAGATATAGATAAAGCTATCCAATATTTGTAATAGGCATATATCAAGCTTTTGATAAGCGTTTTACTGTCTGGCTTTGTGACAAGAATTTTTTTCTCTTGGATTTCAAGGTGAAAACACAAATGTCACAAAGACGGTGGGGCAACTTTGTGACACTTTTTATCTTAAATTTCTCAACTGTAATTAAAGATCAGGGTTAGCGCAATACATTACTACGTAAGGAAATGATATACCAATGTTTTGCAATTGTTCGTTTAGGGCGGCTTTTAAAACTGATCGGTTGGCACAGGAAAAAACTTAAAATCCGTCACAAAGTAACCCCACTTTACGGAACTACTTTATTATAAATATCCATACAAAAGATGGAAAATAACGGGTGCAAAAATCTCATGCGGATTAAATTTCGATTTTGATTTAACGGAGGAGGAAAAATGAAATATATTTGAAGAGTCGATTTTATCTTTTTTTTGTAAACTTTTAAATAATAACAATTTAACTTTATTTTAAGGATAAAACGGTGAACTGGTTTTATTAATGAACCTCCATGCGAATTCTTTTGCGAATTATCCAAAATATAGAATGTAGTTAAGTATTCCGTTCAAAATCTATGTTCATTCTATATTTAATCACATACATTTTCTAAAAATAATTTGCTGGACAGAGGAAAGTTATTTTACAGAGTATAAATGTATGTGGCTCCCAGATATACTAGTTAAAATTTCTAAGTTACAGTAGAGACTCCTGTATATTCCCTTGGGAAGCGACCAGACTACAGCGGATATCCATTTAACGTGAATTATTTTCAGTTGCATCTCACTCTTCTTAAACTGTAAATCAAAAATCTTTATCACGCTTCTATATTAATAATTAAATTTCGCCTTACTGATTTATCCGAGTTTCTATGTATAAATTATATTATTTTTATGGAGTTACACCTGATTGAAAATAATACACACCAATTTTATCAAACTGGTAATAAATTAAGATTTTCTCATCGAAAAACTTACGGGAAGTGATGCCCTTTTTTTTTTTATAGATTTATAAATCTTTAATTGAGGAAATTCATAAATATTTTTAAAGATATATTTATTTATTCTTTTACTTCATTTTATGCTGGTATTAATTTCATTTCATTTTTAAATATAGGGGCATGGGATTAAAGGTAACATTGTTTGTTATGGGATATTAAATACTGAAATACAGAAGATCAGTTTTTTTAAGCTTGTATAGAACAAACTGCATTCTCGTGTCTGGGAGAGATGAGATTTTTTGACTTTCTAACTATATGGTTTTACATATCCTGATTCAAATCTAAATACCTTTAATCTGATTCATGGGCATTTTAAAGTGTGACATATTAATAAATATAAAAAGTTAATAAATTTTTTTCAATATAACTATATATAGTTTTTATAACATCTTTACTTGGAGTTAAACAAGAATAATATTTTTAACGGAAGCAAATTTAAGGTTTAAATTAAAATTGTACGTTACTAGTCAATACTTAAACTATTTAAGTTCAGATTATGTCCAAGTATCAGTTAACGTTCGAATATCGATAAAAATATTTTGCTTTTTACTTCACTTTTGTTCGGTAGGGATAGAAGAAATTATTTTTATTATGACCCAGATAAGGTTTGATTCGAGTCAGAGGAGATAGCTAAGGAAATGTTCTTTGAGAGAAAAGTGGTATCCTGGAGAGACATTCTCCAAAATGTACTTACTTTCGTGTAACTATTTTAAAACTTTAAATATGTTAAGTAAATAAAATTTAAAGAAAAACTTGGTTTGACATTTTTATTAATTTTAATATTTAGTGAGGTTTGTTGGTTCGACATTTTAAAAACTTTCCTATCGAAATGATATCTTCTATCAAATATTATGTTTGTTGCATGTTTGTAGGCGAGGAGTGTAGTCTGGAAGATAGTCAGTGACACGTTACGAGACGTGGCATCTGACATGCCACTTTCATACATTTTTCTTAGTTAGACTTTCAGAGTTAGTTTCATGTATTCTGTTGAAAATTCACTGCTTTGGAAATACTTTTTAAACATTAAATTTTCTGATGAAATATAGTGGTTAATTATATTAATATTAAAAATTAGCTCTTATGAGAAAGAAAAGCAAGTCACCTATTTATAAGCATGGCATATTTTGAGGAACATGACAAAGTACACTGCTGATACAGTGGGCAAAATATCCACAGCATATTGCTCTATCAAAACATGTATGCTGCAAGATTGTCAGGAAGTGACACATGATGATGCGCTACACATGATGAAACTTTTTGTGATAAAATGCCAATGATAGTCTCTTGAACAGTGATTCTTAATCTTTTTATGTCTACGCACCCCCTTTGGAATACCTTCATCTCCTACACGCCCCCCCCCCCCTTTAGGCTTAAAAACTTAAGTAACGTAGTAAAATACATGTTACATATATTTTTTGCTAACTCTCTGTGCTCGCCCCCGTCTATATAACATCCATGCCTCCCCAGGTAGGTGCACCCCTCCCAGATTAATAACAACTGCTGTCGAGGGTTGCCTTTTTAGAAGCCATGCTTGCGCCAGACGACTATGCATGGTTCCTCTTGAAATGACAGATTGTACAATGGACGTTAAGTTAATTTTATATAACTCAGCGAATCTGCTCGTGCAATTATCTTTGTTCAAAATATGGGGTGATTCACGCTTAATGTTATTTCCCTGATCGTTTCAGGGACCCTTTTTTGAGCATGAGTACATTTTCCGATCCTCTGATGCCGACAATGTGTGACAGTCACATCTTTCGACATCGTGCGAAACATCTGAATGACTACCCAGTCACTCAGATACAAGAAATTTTAACTGTAGTAAGTGCTAAAAGAAGTTAAAGTTGCTAAAGTTGTTTAGTACCTCGTCTGCATTGTCGTCGAGGCATCCTTTTCCGTGTTCGATTAATTCTTTCAGGGGCAGCAACCTCCACCATTTGCATAGTGCAGATTTTTTCCCGGTATTTTTAACCTAAAGAATCTTGAAAAATTTTCCAATTAAAGGTTGCAAACTGTTTTTACTTCTTTAAACTGATAACAGATGGTGGTACTAGCCACTTTTATACTTATTTAACTGAAATATATTGAGTGCAAGTTAAAAAAAGACTAGATTTAGGCGTTTGCCCTGTGCAAACGGCGCCTCTCAAAGGATTAAAAAGCGTTTGTTTCAGCGGTCAACAACTGCATCACCATTGAATTTCTAGAAAATTAATTATACGATGTGATACTTTCCAACATTTAAAATATTTTATTATCCCGCAATAAATTATCACACATATGTTTATTTTATCACACAACATTTTTTATTCTATAGAGAATGGAACTCTTTAAATTTAATTCTACGTAGCGAATCTTTATGAATGGTCTTACTTTCGAAAGCATTTCTCAGTGTATATAATTCCAACTTAAAGAACTTTAGAAATACTAAAGGGTTCCCGACTTAATAGTTCCTGCAGTCAGAGATAATTTTAAATTGAATGAAATTTTTCTGCGGTTTCTCTTTAATTTCGGTCCAAGGAAGAATATTTTCTAATTCTTGATAATGAAGTTATATTTTTTGGAGCTGGCTTTCTCGTATCATTAGTCATTAGAATTTTATGATTTGAGTTACAAATTCTTCCTGTCCTCCTGTTTCAATAAAATTTCCATCTTACTGAAAATGAATTTATCATCAAGAAATGGGTAATAAAAATAATGATGAAAAAGTTCTTTTCGAAATGAAGTTTTGAAATTAGTAACTTTGAGGTATGTAATTATGATTTTCGTCTGAAGTTTGAGTCATTTTATGCGGATGTAGTCCTAAAGCTTACCATACATTGTCTATATATATACACTGAAGATTATAGATTTGTTTTGTGGATACATTGAAGAAAAAGATATTTTTATATGTGAAAATTAATTATTTTTTAGATAATGTAAGATAATCATCTAGATTTTTCTTTCGGATATTAAATATCAACAGCTCTTAGCATTATCTGGAATATTAAAAATGTTCAATTCTCTTAATGAATACTTAAAGATATAATTTAATTCGGTTTAAGCTTCAATTTCTTGAAGAAACCTATTTAATAGAAATTTAATCTTATTGGGAATACTACATCTCTTTGTAAACATATCCCAGTCTACAAGTTTGCTGATTTCAGTAAATAAATTCTACTATGGGAATAAACCATCGTACGACTTTACTAAATGCAGAAACTATAAAAGTTTCTCTTTAGTAAAGTTAACTTTAACGACTAGCATTTAAATGTTTCATAAAAAATATAAAAAAATTATCGAAACAAAATATGTGAAGAAATCATAAATTCGTTATTTATTTGTTGAATCATAAAATAAATAAAATGAATCGTTGATAAAAACTTTGTATAAAAATTAATTTAATGAAAATGTAAAATTAATAAAAACATAAGTTTTAGAATTTAGCATGAAATAAACCGAAAAATATACTGAAATATTCGAAGGTCTTACCATTAACGTACGAGATGTTTTTCATTAAGAATTACAAAAAATACAAGAAACCTCTACAATTGTATAGAGAAAATATTAACATTTTGGTTATAGGTATTGTATATGAAATTCTTGACGTTCCTGATCAGAATTCGCACCACTGGGAAAATGTCTTTCAGACCCTATTCAGTTTCAAATACATCATGATTGAGAAAATCTATTGGGTTAGAAAAGGTCATTGAACTCTGTTAATGTTTTTAAACTTACACCCAGTAACTAAGATGACATCGAGCATTCATTTCAGGAAAATGAAAACATATTTCCTTTTCTTTCCCTTATTTGTTTAGCATTCATTTTTGGAAAAAATCAAAACATATTTCCTTTTCTTTCAATTATTTGTTTTCTTATAAAGCTAATTGAAAATAACATTTATTATTAACACACTTATGTTCCACACATTTATATCAGTGCACACACATATTTCTCTCTCTATTTATAAGGAAGCGATGAATGAACAGGCCATGATTAAACATGCTCTCATATTGTTTATGAATGCCCACTATATTTACTTCCTACTTTTATCGGAATTATAATAGAAAAAAGCAAAGAAATATACAATAATGATTTGTCAAATCCTAATGACATCATTAAGCATATGCCATGAAAGAGAATATAACAGGATCATATTTTTTAAGACATTAGTACAATATATAGGAATAATAATTAAGCGAGGAAGAAGTTCTGAAACTAAGAGCGTGTTGGGACTTTACTTCTTTATTTAATATCATCTCCATGTCATTATCCGAAAATTACACTTCCGAAATAAAAAGTCTGTACCAAGCCTAGTGAATAATGGAAATTCCTTTACATAGTTTTATACCATACTAGCTGGATACCCATGCTTCGTTACAGAGTACATTTTAGGATAATTACAATGAAAAAATAATGCAATTGCTTTTTAGAGGATTTCCTTATAAACAATATAATTTGGTTTGTTCATTAGGCTGAACTATATTACCAGGCTCATCCGTGAACTTACGCGTGAGCAAGCTACCTAAAACTGAACGTGAGAGAAACATTTTCCCCTTACATCTACGCCAGAGTATTTTAAAGTTTGGCCTTGAGACTTATTTACCGTCATGACGAAGCATAGTTTGAGGGGAAATTGCAGGTTTTTGTATAGATTTAATTTAATATTCTTGAAACATACTAATTTGAATCAAATTCTTAAAAATCTTCCATCTCAATTAGTCTAGTGGTTAAATTTTATCTTTTGCTGTATTTTGTTTTTTTTCTGATCTTTATTTTGTTGCTATTCACGGGACGCAAAATCAATTTTAAACTATCACAAAAAAGAAAAGAAATCACGTGATCAGCATTTAATAAATTAAATTCTAAAAATTAATCTTTAAAAATTCCCCCAAAATCAGAAAATAGACGTAAAGTTTCGAAAAAGATTTCCCTTTAAAGAAATTTTTATGGTCTTTCTTATGATATAAATTTCATAACCCTCAGATTATTATTTTAAATGCAAACTTTAAAAAATATTACGAGCAGCAAAAAATTCTAAGAATTTTACAAAAATATTTCTTAGTGCACCCCTACACTATAAGAAGAATCGCCATTCAAAATTTCAGCTCTTTAGGTCCAGTGGTTTGGTCTGTGCATTATCTGTCAGTCAGTCAGTCATTATATGGAACTATTTTATATATATAGTTTAATATTTCCCAATAAGGCAGAAGTATTGGAGTATTATATCTTTCACGCAGCTTCTTTTAGCAATAAAGTTAATTTAAGATTAATATAATCTATATTATGGACGCCTCTCTATTGACTCCTATCTGTTTAAATAGCTTCGTCGAGACATGGATCAATGCTGCTGGTTGACTGTGGAATTCTCTCCTTGGGCTCACTGCTTCCTTCTATAAATACACTGCTGGCCACTGTAAATGCAACACCCTGAAGGAAACATGCAAATAACATGAAATTTACAACATGCATTAGCGGAGGTGAGATATGCAAATGATTAGAATTTCAGCGCAGACACACATCACGCGCGCCTGTGGCGCCACTTCAAAGCGCTATTTAAGGCTTGGAGATTTCGACGATTTCAAGTTCGGCAATTGTGTTTTTCTTGTGGTTTTTTTAAAAAAAAACGATCAATTATGCCTCTTCGAAAACAGCGATCCTCTTTTGATCAAGTATCCGACACATGAAAGATAGTGGCCTACCGAGATTGTGGATTATCTTTCAGGGAAATCGGTAGTCGTGTTGGACGAAACCAAACAACTGTAATGCGGATGTGTGATCGTTGGATGCAGGAGGGTACGACGGACCGGCGTGTTCGATCGCATACACCTCAGCGCACCACTTCACGTGATGACAGGCAAATTGTGCGCATGGCAGTGACGGATCGCTCAGTCACATCACGAACCATAGCACAGCACATGCAGTCTGTAACGCATCATCCAGTGTCTGCGCGTACCATTCGACGCCGTTTACAGCAGAGTGGTCTGTCCGCAAGACGTCCATTGCTTTGTCTACCCTTGACGCAGAACCACAGACGTCTCCGCCGCCAATGGTGCGATGACAGATGGATGTGGACGGCAGAATGGAATGAAATTGTTTTTACTGACGAGTAACGCTTCTGTCTGCAACACCACGATGGTCGCATTCGAGTCTGGAGACACCGTGAAGAGAGGATGCTGAATAGCTGCGTTATGCACCGCCACACTGGTCCTGCACCGGGTATTATGGTATGGAGCGGTATTGGATATCACTCTCGCACACCTCTAGTACGCATTGCCGGTACTTTAAACAGCCAGCGCTACATCTCCGAGGTGTTGGAGCCAGTTGTCCTTCCTTACCTTCAGGGCTTGGCCACAGCCATATTTCAACAGGATAATGCGCGACCATACGTGGCACGCATTGTCCAACGGTTCTTCGTCAATCGCCAGATTGAATTGCTTCCCTGGCCGCCTCGCTCTCCGGAACTTTCGCCGATAGAAAACATGTGGTCCATGGTTGCTCTACGATTGACCCAGATTTTATCCCCAGCTGCCACAGCAGATCAACTTTGGCAACGTGTGGGAGCTGCTTGGTGTGCTGTACCCCAAGAACTCATCCAAAGTCTCTTTGAATCAATGCCGAGGCGTGTGGCAGCGGTGATCTCCAACAATGGCGGCTACTCTGGCTACTGATTTTGGCAGGAACCACACTTCACAGAAGTCTATAAATTTAATCATTTGATACTTGGTCAACATGTTATCTACAAAATAAATTTTGTTGTGATATCTCCTGTGTTTCTTGGTGTTGCAATTTTTGTGGCCAGCAGTGTAGTTCGCAACATAGAAGAGTCATAACTGCGAATTATGTTACCTACGAACTGAGGATGGCGGTTGTGAAAGTTTTACAAAATGTGGGGAAAGAAGTATTTTCTTACAGGGATGGAACACGTAGGCAATTTCAAAAGCTTTCCGGACTGAAGAAGAACTTTAATTATCAGATCAAAATTAATTGTTATTGTAAATTGTTATTGTAAATTTTATTAAGTTGTGTGTCCCTGTTTTGCGCTCCACAAGTTTATACGATATAGAGAATGTATTAGTGTGTCAAAACTAATTACAATTTCAATTACAATTTGTAATATCTAAAGATTTAAAACATTATCTGTCGATGATGAAACATTAAATGAAAAACGGAAAGTAAGACAATAATCCCTTTTCCTTTGTTTGATCTGCAAAAATCCATGTTATTTTATTTTCAATTTACTCCTCCATATTTTCATCTCTTTCAAATAAGTATCAATTAACACAGTCCTTGAAAAGATAATTGCACTTACATTTCAGTTTTTTAAAAGAGATTTCAATGCATTGGACCCGGTAATTGCCATTTTATGTATGCAATTTCAAACATACTGCTTTTTAATTAGCAAGAAAATTATAAGGGAAGTTCATTGTTTAATCCATCATCAGTTTTAAATATTCTCTGGCCGCTTTTTAGAATAAAAAATAACAATAACGTAATTTTTGTGTTCAGAGTCTTTTGCGAAACGAAATATCCAAAAACTAATTATTTTAATTCTTTTTTTCAAACTAGTCTGTAATATATATTTTTATTCTTTCATCGTAACCTTTGCTAACTTCAATGCATTTATTTAGTCATAACTTTCCGAGTAACTATTAATCTACTTATCTTCCGCTAATACATGAGCAATTTATTTTCCCATACGATAATCTAATAGAACTAACAGCACATTTTGAAAGACCCACTCATAACGCAATTTTAGTAACTGTTTGACTAACAAGTGTATTTTAACTTGGCTGAAACTGCGTTGCATGAGTTAAAAGCTTTAAGGGATAAGATACACTAATTACTTATTTATAAAACTGTACTTATGTGAGCAATATATAAATACATTACCCTAAAGCTTAAAGGAGCAGTATTGGTAGTATACTGAATCGATGAAAAATTTTAAATTTCAAACAGTTTTCCCTCATCGTTTCCAAATTGATATATATTGAATTTTTTTTTAAAAGAATAGCTCAGAAAATCTTTTTCTGCTACTTTCTACTTGCATAATATACTTTTGTTGTACATATTAATATAAAAATAGTGGGCAGTAAAATATAAAGTATTATGGACAAAAATCAATTTCATATTTAATTTTTTTCTCTCTTTGAGAATTACTGTGTCTCTAATGATTGAAAGTTAATTCGATCACAACTTCTGATTCTTCCTGGTCTAGTCATAGATAGGCTACTCTCAGTTGTATTAAACAGCATGGTAATTGACCCCGGGTACATCTTGATCTAATTAGTTGTCGTATGACAGATGATTTTGACATCTCCACTGGCATCTTTGTAGGTTGTTACGTATCAACCAATATCTAACGAGTTTCGACGAAGCTGAGAGTTTTAATATGACGTGAAATATCAAAGATGTAAAGTCTTGAACTGAGTTAAAAGTTAATTTTGCGAAACTTTATAAATTTTCATACGTCTTATTCCACAATCCTGTTATGTAAATATATGCCCATTTCGTTACAGAACAACATTGTACATGCCATCAGCTTGATTGTTGCCATTACATGGATGAAAACGTTTTTAAGTTCTTCGTACGTAAAGTTACTTACTATATAGATTCTTTGCTAAATACCAGGTGGAAGTTTCAGGAGGAACCAAGAAATAAAATCAAGAACTTTTTATATGACAACCTTAATCATATAAACGGGCTTCGCAGTCTTGATTATATTCAGGGTAACCGTAGCAGAATTAATTAAATTACAGTGATTTTTCGAACACAAAACAAATCAGATCTTCTAAATTTTGCATAAAAGATTCAAACAAAACAAACTACCAAAACTAATGGTTTTGTCCTTTCAACTTCGAGATACCTCTCAAGTATTTGATTTGTTTTAAAAGAATAGGTAGCAGAGATTTAGTATCATTTTTTACCATCAAAAAATATAATAGGAGTTTTAAAGAAATGGATGTCCATAATATTTTTTTTTTAATCCAATGCGGAGGCACTTGTATTCAAACATTGGCCCTTACTACGCCGCAGTTTTACTGTCCATTTTATTGTGGGGGCACCATATAGGCGGACAGCATTACCCCCTATGAAGGGACGACACGAACGGAGGCATTTTTCGTGACGCAACGCTGGGACTCGATCTGAGCACCCTCAGCACCGAAAACCAGCGCGCTGTACCACTGGGCCGCCACAAGCCCGGTTGTCCATAATATAAAAGCATCTGTTTTGTATGTATCTATGGGAAGAACGCATTAATGATTTTAATGCTTATATCGCTGCTAAATCGCTGTAATTTCTTTAGTAGGTTTCTTTTGTAGGTTTCTTTGTGCAGGTTTGCAATAACGAATATTTAAAAATTACTTTCATTGAACTTGATGGTATTTGTGGGATGTTTTAATTTTAGTTATTGCTTGACATCTGAATATGTCTGTTCAGGTACCTTATGTTGTAATGAAGTAACTTATGTTATAATGATGAGCTTATAAAGTTTTTTTTAACTTCACACTATCTGGGATCTAATTTTAGTCATTGGAGCAATCTTACATATGAAAGCTATAATTATAATCTTCCCCCTTTATCGGACAGTTGGTGCACCTCAGAAAGAGTTATAACAATTTAAATTACAGTTATGAGGCCGTGAAAAATAGTAACGCCCCCAATATGTACTATCTCTTTATAAGAAGGAGATATATTTATCGAATACGTCCATTACTGTTTGGTTGTAGAAGGCCCAGTGTCGTCAATTTTACTCCACAAGCTACAAAAATGAGGGATCTTCAAATATCTAATAAATCTTGTTTCCAGTTACGTTTCTACCACGCCCACAACTAAATTAGCAGGAAAAATTACTGGAGGAGATGAGGAATGTTTTATTTTGCTGCCAAATGAGTCATGAACCTGTTTACCGAGAACACCCGTCAGAGTTATCGGATTTGAATAAGTAAGGCAAACTTTTTCACCTCACCTTCTTCGGTTGAGAATCAGTGATATACCATGTATAGTTACTCATTTCCTATCTATGTTGGGAACAGTGTCCGTCTCTTGTAAATGCAGGCAGCATGCTTTTTTATGTCAGTTGTTTTCTTATTTCCCCAATTATATCTGTTGTTGTTGTTGTATCCAATGCTCCCTGGCCGTAAGTATTCCAGACCAGGTCCTTATAGTCTACGGGGTTGAGGGGCGCGGCTTCGGTTTATAATGACAATACAAGGGTCGGAGTCCGATTCAGCTAGGTGCCACCTCAATTTTCACCAACTACCGCCAGGGATGACATCTGGGGGGATCGTACTGTACCGTAGACAATAATACGACAAGCCTTTAGCTACAATTACTTTACTATCATACGTTAAACATACTACAACTACAACATTTAAAGCAAGTATGTACAGCGAGTTAGAATATATACATTTAGATAGTCAGAATGGCTTCGGGTTCAACGACAGCGTTGGCCTATCAGGCCTATCTGACCAGGAGAGCTCCGGCTCTCTGGCACTCAAAAACAGATCTCTTCCGCGTGGACTATTGGGGTCTTCTTTTATACTGTCGGCGAATTCAAAGGGATTTATCTGGTGTTTGAAGTGCTGGTAAGTGTTCGAAGTTTATGGGGTTCTAAATGTCATTATAGTATCAAAAATCTCAAAAGCCCTCGAACCGCTCTGGGATTTATGCGTTCTATAACGTCAGAACCGCAAATTACAAGAACTTTATGGCCTCTTATGCTAGAGTTTATCAGACCACCCAGATCAACAGTTCGCCTATAGATGTCATGTTGATGGGTAGGAACGGGGCATCACATACTTATATAAATACTAATTCCATGTAGTTATTGAGACAGAGTCACAGTGCCCTCTCACACCCTATCTAATCTCATAGAGGGACTTTTCAGCCTATGGATTTAAAGTCCCCCTACCCGGCCTAGACACGGAGATATTTGATGACGTTTGTCGATCTTCGATCTGAGCACCCTCAGCATCGAAAGCCGACAGTAAGCTACATCCGGCCTCTCAGTTATCTCTGTATATCTACGTCTGAATTCAGATAAATACAGAGAAATACAGTGAATATATTGGGTAAAATAAAATAATTAAATAAGAGTGAATAACACGAGCCTTGCAAGAACAGTTAGAAAATGATCTTTAAGGTTCGGATTTCTGCAGATTTCTTCATTCATTTTTATCGAAGAAAACATTCTTAAAATTCTAACGAAAATGAAAATGAAGATACTTGAAATAATTCTTTTAATAATTGTCGATGATATATTTAACGCTGATTTAGGACTGTAAACTCTAATTGTTAAAATCACCTTTATCCGCTGTGTTGGAATTGTATATATTCCATGTTCTCTGTGCACTGTAGCGTGATGCAAGTATGAGGTTATTTTCACAAGACCCCACAAGGTGAAAGAATACAGCTGCGTGTTTATCGAAATATCCAATTCAAGTTCCCACTCGCAATATTTAATTGAACACGTGCACGATTAAAAAAACTATCACATGCGGTTTCCCCGCCGAATTCTAACATTCCTGGTTTCTGCGGGCTAATCCCATAAGTTTCATCTTTACTGACAGATCTGGGAGTTTTGGCGGATTAAAATTCATCAGCCGCTATTCCCCTCGTAGAGATGTCTCGTCAGGCTCGTTATTAAGAGTTTGCTGACGTATGGTGAAGATGTGTATGATGTCACAGTACTTTGAAGCCATAAGTTGCCATAAACGTTATAGAGAATCTATGCTCACTTCTACCCAGACATGGGTGTATATAATTTGAAGTGGCACTCTATTTGAATTTGAAGCAAACACAGTTTATACATGAAACAATGTTTATTGAATTCGTTGCACATATAATTGGCTTTTAATACTGGGCTGCCAACTGCGCCCTAAAATATCTATTTTAATTAAAAGTGACAACACAATTGCACAGCATGACATTTCTTGACTGTATCTGCTCTCCCCCAATTTATAATGTTCATGTGTTATTTTTTGTGAAGTTAGTACATTAGTGGTTAATTGGTATATTGTGCAGTATGTATTTTTTTCCTAGTCACTACATGTCCCCTTCAAAAATTTATAAAACAACAGAATGTCTTTTTTTTTTTTTTCAGTGCCTCACCACTTCCCCTCAAAATGTTTACAGTATATACACTGGGGGAACTGCAAACCAATTTGGTTCGGTTTTATTAAAGGGTGGGAGTTAGAAAAAGATAATAGATACAAGACTTGTTCATGAATGCAGCAATTTCCTTGCACCAGTCTGTCCAATCCGTGGGACCTCTCTTGATGGTCGCAGTCCTAGTAAAGGGGTTCGTTGACCGTGTGGGCATCCTTCGTGCAGCAGGTCGTTGGTCCTGAGGCGCTGGTCCGGCTTGACGATGGACAGGAGGTCTCTTGGGAGGAGGCCAACCTTGCTGGGCGGCAGAAATCTTGCGCTTCCTGTACTTATGCAAAGGAGCTTTAAAATTGTCATTCTTCCTTTTGATAACCTTGTGTACCTTATGTGTGCCACGTTCATCCTTAGATGGAGGTTTTGTAGTGCACACTTTACTTTTCTCCGTACTTTTTAGAGTATAGGCATTAAATTTTAATGCATATTCTATTTTGTCAAATTTATACGCCGCACCAACGTGTTTAGTTACTGGCTTTATCTCTCTACTTGTGTCATGTTTTTCAACAAACTGACTCTGTTTTTGGTATTGGTGCTTATGCAACTTCTTGTTTACCGCCTTAATTACTTCAGTATTTGCAGTTTTAATGCTGGAACCTGAAGGCGCTTTTTCACGTTTTTTATCCCCCTTAACTTTAGTTTTATCCTCTTTTGACGAAAAAGTCTCTTTGAAACTTGCGATATCAGAATCGTTATCATTTACATTCTTTAACACTGCTTCAGTTTTAGGAAGATTAAGCTTTTCGTACTGGTGCGTTTTAATGCAACCTGCGTCTATAACTTCCGAAGCATCAGCAAAACTACTTACAGTATAACTATGTGTCAACTTTTCATCCTGACTCTCAGTATGGTTTTCATGTACTTTATTTAAAACCATATTATCAACCTGGCCTACAGCATCCTCATTCGGATGGAAACTTGAAATAATATCATCATTACCTAGCGAGTTCCTACTATCGTTTAAAGAATTTTTATTGTCCTTAACTAATAAGTATTCACTAACTTCCGTAACGCATACTTCGTCATCTACTAAATTTCCTTCATTAACAGATGTGTGAATATCATCTAAAATATCAGGTATAGCATCAATAGAAGTGTCAGATGATTTATTTTCTAAACCACTAGCATTAGTATCGGCACTATTTTCAGAAATTTGTACTGGAATTACCTCATCATTCCAGCTAGACTCACTTTCTTTATAAGCCACAAAAATACCCTGACTTTCACTATTCTCAAAATAATGATTACTGCTCGGACAAAATAATACATTTGACCACACAGTTTAAACAGGTTGAACCATATCATGTGAATCAACTTGCCAGTGCAAGTAAGGTGCTTCCATATTATTTACCTTAAGAGCACTAATTTCATTATAACGCCGTGCGCTTCTATTATTTTGCCTGCGGTACTGCTTACGCTGCTGGTTTGAAACTCGCGAAAAATTTTGGCGCGGCTGTATAAAACTTCTCGTACCTGAATGACGGTGAGGGGTAGCGAAGAAATGTCTATTGTCATATTTAGCTAAAGCTTGAAGGAGGGTAACCTTGCTTGTAATTGTTTGATTATCTAAAAAATCTTGAACACTTGGCTTCAAACGTTGGATAACTATTTTTAAGATTATCGCTTCCGTCACCCCTTCTAAATATTCCTCACACTTGGAAATCTTTTCCATAGCAAAATCTAACGCAGACTGACCTTCACGTTGCCTTAGCGAATAAATTTCCGCTTCAATTTCACTTTGATTAAAGGTCTTTGGAAAAACGCTAAGAAACTGTTGCTTGAATGACAAATACTCAAAAATCAGATTACTGCTTTGCATGCATGTGTACCACTGAAATGCACTACCTCTTAAAGCGGCTAGAGCAATTTTAAGTTTATCCCCCTCTGGGGTGCATTGTTGCTGAAAGTAATGCTCAATTTTCTTTAGGAATTGGCTTGAGGGGCCGCCCTTGAATGTGGCTTCGAATGGCGCAATTTGCTGAACCATAATTACCCGAGGAAAATTTCCAGCAGGATTTTGTTCTACAACACTCATTTTTTAAATAGTATATAAGTACTTGCAACAATTTTATCAATATAAGTACACAGTACACAGTTTTTAATTTCAATTATGTTGTTCGTTACAAATGTAACGCTAACTACCAGGGTATATATATTTTCGGGCGCCAGTATAGAGAATCTATGCTCACTTCTACCCAGACTTGGGTGTATATAATTTGAAGTGGCACTCTATTTGAATTTGAAGCAAACACAGTTTATACATGAAACAATGTTTATTGAATTCGTTGCACATATAATTGGCTTTTACAGCAATAAGCATGCGTACTACTTGTACGGAATGTATAAACACAGCTTTCAAGAACAATATATTTTTATACTCACGAACAGTAAGTCAAACCAGCAGTACTGCCATGTAAACTTCTGGCCCGCTAAGCACTAGCGCAGGATAACACCTTTTTAACCTTAACAACCTCCCCTTTTCATTAATGACGCTGCGTGGTATTTATACTAAGCGCGTATGCCGAAATTAGCATATCTAAAGCAGCTTCTTTAATTCACTCAAAAGTTCGATTCTTGTGAATCGAATCTTGTGTATACCTTACAACGTGCCACAAGGATCCACGACTGCCATCTTGGTTAATCCCAGGGCCCCCACCCTTGAAAGCCGCGCATTTTCTTGGAAGAAGAAGCCCCCGATAAAGGAAACTCAAGGAAAGATAGTCGAAAGATTTGATGTTTTTGGAGAGAACCCCATGTAACAGCCAGGTGAGGCGGTCGTGCTTTTTGTGCTCCTGTGGGAGGCTAACCGGGCCTCCAAACGTACTGTTAAATTACTCTGTACTTAAGTTAAAATTTATTTGATTATGATGTTGTACTAGTTTAAATTTAAATTTGTTTTGTTTCCATTGTTATTAAATCCTTGTTAAGATTTTTATTAATCATTTTTAAAAACGTGGACTCTGTTTTCTCGACCACGATTTTATTAATTTTTAAAATCCGCAGAGAAAAGCCTATGATGTCACAGTACTAAAAGAGAGGCTGTCTGCTGTGTACTATCTCGCTGTTAGTTGATCTCTGGACGGATGTATGTGCTGTTCAATAAATGTTCAGTTATACCTAATCTTAGTTTCCTAACAATAATACAGAAATTTTCTTTTCCTGTGGTGGTGATGGAATGAAAAAAAAAGGAATACTTACAAATGGAAAACGAGAAATTAAAGAATCTCCAAGAGATATTCCATTCAAAATGACCTGCTGCGGGTATGCGTAATGGCGAATCCTGCATGAAGAAAAATGTATGTTGAAAGTGTTTTGAGAGCATGGCATCTGTTTATGGGTACCAAGATTCGAAATCATAAGTAAAAGTGAACCGAGGTTGAAGTGCATGTGCTCGAGAATGACCACTGCTCACTTCTTGCGGATGACCTACGTACATTCAAAACAATATTAGGCAGTCGAGATATAAGTGAATCGAAATGAATTGTGTTTCATTCGTTGAGGTCGTGTGCCTTAATTTTTTTCTATGAAATTATCTGTCAAAACAGATTCTCGACATTATGTGACTGCAGCTATTTGAAACGAAAACTTTTTTTGAACAAAATTCAGAATCGTGTCATCGGAAAATAGCATGTCTTGCTTCATTGTGGAAACAATATTAAAATAAACGAATAATTAATTTCAAGAAAACCTTTCTTCTTGGTTTATGGTGTCCTAATTTGATAAATACGGACAAAATTTCGTGTTGCTGTAGAAACTAAATATCAATGAAATATATAGAACTAAATATCTCATTTAATTGATAATAAAGGAATCCTCCAATAAGAGTCTATCGGACTATGTTATTTTGAGGCAAATTGAATCATTTTAAATTATCACGGTACTCTACTTCATTTAGCTTTCAACTGAATGAAGGAAGTTATAATAGACAGTTGAGCTTAATATAAAAGTAATTATTTCTTTGGAAAATGTTACGCAAGAACCGTAGCTTCTAAGATTTATGAGAGTGTAAGAATTTATGGATCTTTTAAACAATTTTCTCATACTGTCATAAGACTTTTAATCTAATTTCTGTAGTGAATAATAGCATTATGCATTAATGAATAGGTTATAATTATATAAAGGTTTAAGACGGGCTTTTCCTATAAATATCTCAGGAGTAGCAATGACTCCGGCGGGGCTCGAATGTTAGCTTTACCCATGCTAGATTACTTTCCTGAATCTCCATATAACATTGTTAGCATTTTTTTCTTTTTATCTTTTTCGTACAATACGTTAGAGAAATTTTCCTAAAGTAACTCATTTTTCTTTTCAAATTAATCATAATAGCATACGCCTGTTTAGTATACATAAGAGATAGCATCAATTATCAATGCCATCTTTGATGTATATTATATCCTTAGTTTCCAGAGATGAAAAATTCGTATCATCTTCTCAAAAATAACCGCTTAAGAACAAAGCTATTTCGTTTATCACTAATGCCGCTGTAATTTTTATCATATTTCTTCCAGACTAAATCGATAGATAATTGTTAACAAAAATGTTAAAAAGGAGGTTGTTTGAAGTAGGAAATAGTTATAGGATTTTCACTATAAATTAGATAAGGATTCAAACTGAAAATAAGGCACATGAATTCACTCATATACTCATATCTAAAAATCTCATATTCTATATGTACTCTTATAATTTATTTATCCTTGTACTCTGGTAAGCATACGTATATTTTCATTAAGAGGTTAAGAAAAAGGAAAATTTGCATGATTTATAAATTTTTAATAAAATCCTATGATAGTACTCAGATTTTGCTTCGAAACCTCCGCCCCCCCCCCCCCCCACAAAAAAAAATGCGAACGATAATTTATCTAATTTTCCTTCCTACTACAGACAATTGTATATTGCTTCTGATTAACACACAACTTTTAAATTAATGTAATTTTTTAAGCAACTCTATTTATTTTCAGTTTACGATACATATATATGTACAGAGGCTGTTCACATATTTTTTAGACGATGTATATTGTATTCACAAAACTAAATTACATAAAATTCTTGTGTTTTAAATGTTCTATTTGACATCCCGTATTCTGAACTATCTTTCGACACCGCAATTTCCATGATAATAATGCCTTTTGAAGTGTCAGAAGTTTGATGTGTGACTGCTAGCTTTCTCCTGATGGAGTCTAACAGATTGATGGCACTGTGGGTAAAGCGATGGTATTTCATTCAGAAAAATTGGTGATAAAATATGTTCCTGATAGTATTTGGAGTTAATCTTGACATTTTTTTCCACTCTCTTTATTTTTAACTTGACATTATAAGAAAAACCAGCAACAATCATGAATCCCTTAGAAAAACTTTCTTTCGATTCTTTGAACCATGTACTTAAATTTTTTTCTCCCCTTTTATGATAATAAACGGCTCTTTTTTTGTTGCAATCATTTAAATACAACCATAATTCATCTATTGTGACAATTGTTTTCCATTTTTCTTTGGATAAGTGTTTCTCATATAGAATTCTGCAGCGTGTCCCGCGTTCAGCGCTATGATTTGGAAGAAGACGATGAACATTGCGTTTTTTCACTTTCTTAAGATTTAAATCAACGTTTATCATTTTGTTTACAGTGGACACGAGCATTTTAATGATTTTGCTACTGTCCTTTGACTAGGGTGATTTTCTTTTAACATTAAACAACGTACCTTTGCAATAGTCGAAGATGTCCGTTTTTTCCTTTGATACTTGTTTGGAATTTTTGTCCCACTTGAGGCTCCAATTTGACGTTTTTTTTTTCCTTTCTTGTTGACGATGTTACCTATCGACGCTTTAGATATCACAAAACCATGACTCTCACATCGTTTTTGGATAACGGAGTATGCATATTTCTCTTCGGAAAGAGCATAAACGTAGCCTTCGAACCACTGCTTTGTTAAAAACGCCATTTTGAATAAAAACAAAACTTTCAAGCCGCAGACGATAATTTTGACTTTTAAAAACATAGTACAATTGCAATTATTTCTTTTGCAGCAAACGGATTTTTATTACCGGTTACCAAAATCGTCTAAAAAATGTGCGAACAACCTCTGTATAAGTGGTCGCTAACGTGCCATTTGGGGCAAGCAAGAAATCCTCGACTGGGCATTCAATTTCAACGTGCAAAAAAAAAAAAAAATCTGAAAAACTTGCTGAAATCATAGTTATTTACCTTTTTTTATATACAGATTTTATATTTGGGGGTTTTCATAGTTGCTCTCAAATGAATTGGGATACAAACGAAGCAATTATTAACTCATTGTAAAGTCAAACACATCAATAAATATTCTTAAAAGCAAATCGCGTGACCATCTTACTAATGAACATCTTGTCAATCTACTGCGTCTTCGAACTTCAAATTCACAACCAGAATTTGAAAACTGATTACATAAAATAATACATTGATATTTTATTTTTAATGAAAGAAATTCTCTTAAATTGTGTAATTTTTTGTTTGAACTGAATAAAATTTTGTCACATACCACAATAAAAATGTACTGTATAAAAGAGTACTTACTATACTTGTGAGGTATTAAATCAAAATTAACCCCCCCCCCTGGTTTAAATAAATCGCCGTTTGAATAAGCGCCTAATGAAAATGAGCGGCCCTTTTCTACTAGATGGGAATCCTCGTGGGCAGCGTACACGCTTGACAGTGAGAGAAAACACTACGAGGCGAGGTCGGACGGAGAGTAGAGGCGAACGAAAAACAATTGGAGTGAAGATCGCTTTGTCGTACAGCAGCCGGACATTATCAAGTTTACCGAAGGGATTTTGAAGTTAGCTATCGTTCCAGCGACCTGGTGATAAAGTGAAGACAGAAAGGTTAGTGTGGCGTATGTACAAGCAGTGGCGTGGCTGAACTCTGGTAGGGTTTCCGTAATATAACTACCGGGATTAACACACGCGATAAATAATTTCCTTTTTCCTGCTAGCAATTGAGTACGGTATTTATGTAGTCTAATTGTGTTGTAATAAATAGTTAAGTGTAGAAAACCTCGTCAAATGTTGTTAATGGTGAGTTCGTTGTTTAGTACATACATTACTTTAAGGGTACATGAAACAGTGAACTTCACATACTCTACAATTCTACAGTATATTTTCCCTATGGCACATTGAATATTTTCCTTTTGTTTTGATTTGGCACACACACTAAAAAGGTCAGCTACCACTGATGTATATGATTTAAATCCCTCAAGAGCTCCTATTTTATGATACAGTCTAAAACTATTGATATAATTCGAAGTTTAGTTACTTTGAAAAAATCAGACAATTTAGTTAGTAATGAACAGGAAATAATAAAAAAAGGATATTTATATATACGCAAGGTGTGACTCTAGATCTATTCAATTAATAGCGAAAAAGGGACAATGACATCAGAATTATAAAAAGGGACAAACATTACAAGTTTCATTTCATATAATGAAGTTTATCTAAACAATATATTTAATATATTTCAGTTGCCACTGAGAAAACTTATAAAGTATGGTAGAAAAATATTAATTCAAATAGTAACGAACGTACAACTATTTAATTGTCTCTCTTATCAATTTTCGTTTTAAAGTAATTTAGTTCTTCCCGTAAAATATGTTTTTCCTCTATCTGGCAATTTTTAGTATTGCTTAGTATGAACAGATTTGAAAGATATATTATGACAACTTAATTCAATTCCATTGGCTTAATGTAGCGAAATAACTTTAAGGAAATTTACGAAAATATTATCTCGGTGGACACAAAAGACTCTTTGTAGATAAAATATTGATCAACATCACTCTTTTATTCTGTTTTAAAGTGTTTAAGATTTTAAAATCCCAATCCAGCCAAGTATTACTTGATGGACTTGATTTAACCAGGCAGTATTTGGTACTGTGGATACATTCAGATTTCTTAATACATTTCAGATCAATTTAGTATTTTTTAAAGTTAATCATCTAAATTTTAAGTTCTAAATACATAAACATAGACTTTTTTCTCTACTTCGTTTAAAAAATATATTTAATAAAATTACCATTTCCTTCTTCGGTGGACTAAATTTCAATATGGTGACTGTCAAAATATTTACTTTCTTATTTTATAAAAAAAACATGCACGTTAAATGTGCATTACTTTGCTTCGTAGAAGTACTTTTATCAAGCAAAATTTTAATATATTAAAATTCGACAAAATTGAATTCTGTATTACATTTCTTCGGAGAATGATTAACGATCGTTTTAGACGGAGTGTAAAACTTTACTCCAAGTATTTTAGAGTATTACAAATAGTTTTAAATATTTTTGCAATAGTAATATATAGTGACTAAAATATGTCTCTTGAATTCAAATTAATTAAGTCGTCAAATATTAGAAAATACTTGCATGAAGAATCCCTTAAAACTGATTACTGAGGTGATTAAGTAAGGTGTATTTAATTATGGCTTCTGTCAGGGAATAGAAGTTGATTATAAATTTCATGCTGAGAATGTTAATTTAACAGATCACCTTACAGGAAACTATCATAATTGAAATGCTCATTATCTGCCTTATCCATATTTATAAAATCGACTCTCGTATCGTAGTCGATGATAAAATTAATTTGGTTAGTTAATAAACTCTACGTAACATTCTCTCATTAAAATTATAATTTAATTAAACTATTTCAAAATACGTCTCTCCAGTTTTGGGAAAAATCTCTTCGTCGTAAAAATTGAGACATAACGATGAAATACATTTTTATTATGCTTTGAAATCAAACAAACTATAATGAAGATTTTTGATGTTGTTTATTTAACGAGTCAATAAATATTAACTCTAATTTAAGTAGTAAAAATTAGCACAAACATATATTTTATTAATGATAGTTGTCATTCGAAATATTAATATGATTTTCTCTTGTACAATAGTTTTGATGCTCTACGAAGTGCTTGAATCCATTTCACTTTTTAACATGAGATTCAACTTTTTTCAAATAGGTAAATAAAATTAATGAAATATTGTTATTTTTACATATCTTTCTATATTTTAAAACAATGCCATTTTTTTAAACTTACAAATGCAAATTATAGTATATAATTGTTTCAGTTATATGATACGTTCGAAATACTTCATCGCCATTGTAAAATCCTGATTTTCGTGAACATGTCCGACAAAAAATTTATTATTTTGTATCCTTATTTTATGTCTGAGTTTGAAAAACTGGCTTTGTTCATGACAGTGCCTATCCGTATAACAAGTATGCTTGCTGTGCAGAAAATTCGCTGTGTTGCTACAGCATTTTAGAAATATCACACCATTGCTGTGATGAATTTGTCAACCCAACTTCCAGTAAACTTGTAAACAAAAATATGTTTTTCTGAAACATCACTGTGTATCACAATGTTCGTCACTCAAACGAACTTGAACAAACGTTTCTACATTGCTGCAATGTGGTAGCTGCAACGTATGTAATGTCACTTCAAACGTCGTTATTGCATCATGACTTGGTGTTACGTTTTTGTTGTGGCAAAAAAGATATTAAGAATACAAGATTTTATTTTACCCAGATGAAAATTCTAAGATCATTTTCACCTTTATTCCTCTTCTAAAATAATCATCCTTAATGAGTTAGTGTCCAAAATCTATCAACACGATCAGGGTTGACTGTAAACATCAAATAAAGTTTCTAGAGGATTCAGGTATAATTGGTCTTCACTTCCTGTTCCATGAAACCACACTTCTTCTAAATTTTATTTGGCCAATTTATTGTATATTTTGCTAAGCATTTTTATCATAAAAAAATTACTAATTCATGATTTTAGCGCTGAGCTGTCTACAATTAAACCTGTGCTGTCGGCTGCCCATTTTTTGACGACTAAGATCATGCAAGACAAAATAAATTTGAAGTTTTGATAGAAAATCTAGTGATTCTGCATGCAATGATAATCTCAGTACTCGCAGTAATAGATGTAACTCAGTCTGTTAATGGATTCGCAATAAATTCATAATGAAGATATTAATGGAACTTCTAATAGAGCATTTCACAAACGTGTGCAGTGTTAAAACGAGTTCTTCGTGTGAGTGTTTATCATCCCCATGCATTCAGGCATCGTTGGTATCAAACGCATGTACGACTTCATAGCCCATATTGGATGGTTGTGTGAGAGTACATACGGAGGCTCATAAGCCCATGTTTAACAATTTTTTAAACCCCCTAAATGCGTTCTTAGAGCGGAAAGGGTTATTTTATACTAAAACATCCGGTGTATGTTTCCCGTAGCGTTTTTAGCTCAAAATAATCTAGGTAAAAGAAAGTGTTACGGCCTGTCACTGGATACAGACGTAAAACTCCAGAGAGTTAATGAATTTATCATTTTATTCTTTTTATTCCTATTTTTGAATATTGGGTCTACGTTTTATAATCCGGCTTATCTTACTAATGTTACGACATTTAATGAACGAATAGTAAATTGAAAAGCTCATTTTCAATGTATTCATAAAATAAAAAAAAAAACTAAATTAAAATTTTTCTTCCAATTTTTGACTGAACAGTAACACTTTTAATCTAACTACAACTTCCACTATCGCAATCAAATATCATATCACAGATGCAATGAACGGAACCACCATCATCTTTTTCGTATAAGAACAACATCACTAACACTATCATAAACTTTGAAGGCTATTTTTAGGATAGCTTTGATTAACTATTAAAAAGGCCTAGCAACAGGATCCCTCGTCGTAATATTATTGGTCTGTTAAGGGTTAGTAGTAAAATATGATCCTAGATCTTTAAACCAGAAAAGGTAATACAACAATTCGCTTTCTAATTTTTCTATTTGAATTCTACTAGACTATAATAAAGAAAGATTAAAATATTGTTTTAAAGATAATTAATATTTCCCCAACTGGAACACAATAAAATTCAAAACATGAATATTTAAAATAGCAACGACTTTATTTTCAACACTGAGCTTACACCATATATAAAGTCACATAAAAGAATTCAAATTTCTTGAACCTTCATCTGTACAGTCAATTTTCTACTCTATGCTTGAGCCCCCTATTTGTTAGCAAATATTTGATTTTGCAAAAGAAGATAAAGCACTTTAAAATAAAAAGATGTAAATTTGTAGGATTAAAATTTGTTAAAAATAACCTTTCATGTTTACTCAGTACTAATTTTTGTAACTTTTTTTTAAAAATTTTAAGCAAAAAGTATTTGATCTCAAGTGATTTGTAAATATTAATAGTATCTAATTCATACCAAAATAATTAGATCCCCCAATGTCTCTAAGTTATAGTATAGAAAATATAAGGGAGGAACGAACATGTTGAAACAATATCTAGCAAATAAAAGATATTTTTTATTTAATATTTTTTTATTATTTATCAATAATTTTTACTACGGTGTGTCAGCCGTTTTAATTTAAAATGTGTAATTTTTAATACAGTTATTCGAAAATTATAATGCCTCTTGTTTTATTAATTGTATCAAAATAATTGTATCAAAAAAATTCAAAATAATGTTTGGACAATTTAAAGATAGAGAGTAATTGTTGTTACCGAAATTAGCTTTAAATTCTAATTAATTTACAGTTTACTCATATATATATTCATGAATTAAAATACTAAACCCAAGATTAAAATATAAATTAAAATGTAAATTAAAACGTAAAATATGTTTGTCAACAAGATTTTTTCAAACCATATTTGCGACTTTATTATTTCTGTGTTTGAATTTCTATAAAATGTTAAACCTGACACAAAATCGAGTTTATTTACAAAAAAAAACAAAGTTTGTTTACTTGCAATGTTATAATAACCTGACAAAAAAAATTCATAGTAACATTAATGTGTGAAATAAGTTTGCCCAAACTTTTTCAATCACTTTTAAATTGCTACTTATAAGATTAATAAAAATATTGGAACGTGTTCGCTGTAATTTCAGCCGTACTTCAAAGGAGAATTTTATTTTAACTTCTGTATTTGGAAGATAATATCAACGTATAAAGAACAGTAATCTAATTTAGTATAGTTAAAATATCATTTGAATCATGATAAAGTATCTAAAAAATCTTAACTTCTTAGTTCTTATATGGAAAAAAAATATATCACCGCGAGATCAAAATTAATGAAAATTGATATAAAAACCAGAGACTAAAAAGATTTATATTCATAGTCCGCATTTTATAATACTGAAGGATTTATATCAAGAAAAATATTTTTTACCTGTTTATCTATGAAAGTGAACTCTAGATCGAAGAATATTAATTTTAATTTTTAAAATTTGGGATATATAATAGGACTTGGCTAGAATTTATTATTTATTATTTAAAATGTTTGAAAATGAAGATGTGTTTTGGTCATCGAATAAAAGCTTGAAAATATTTATTAAAACATGTTTAAACATTTACGATTTTTCTTGCAAACATATTTCAACGTCTAATTTAAAATACTAGGGGCATAATAACCAAAAGTTTTCAAATCTGAGAAAGAGAGATTTTTTAATTTTCGGTTGTTCTTAAACCACTGGATACGAATGAGATTTTAAAGTAAACGTAAACAGTTTTCTAAAACGTTGATATAAAATATACATTGCAAATTTAAACGCTTAAATGATAAAATGAAATAAGGTTATTTTTATTGTACTGCAAATTGATGCTCACGTTGTTCAATGCACTTATAAAATGCTTTCAATCAAAAGTACTACAAATCATCGACACAGATTTGATCTACACCTTGCGCTACCTCATTTGTTTCTGCACACTATCTGTATTTTCTGGCAACGAAGAGGTGAGTTTCCTCCTGGCTCGGACAATATCTAGATGTTCTTGAACATACTTTTCACTCGGTGCCATGGCTGTAGCTTTTTCCAGACAAGCTTCTGCTTCATGCAATAGTCCACGTTCCACATGTACAACACACAAGTTGTGAAGGGCTTGAATGTTATTGTGATCTTGTCGAAGTATATTTTCATAACACTGAAAAAAAGATAACTAAATTATGCAATTAAGTAACATGTACATTTTTACGAGTCTGGATAAACTTTATCCTATGTCTTTAAACAATTGAAATGATTTCTTGACATAAAGTTATGAGCGTCTATGAATCTAACGTATAGGTAATTATGAACACTAAAAAATATATATACAGTATTACAAAAATCATGATGTTTGTTAATGAATGCAACACCTCATATTTTATGATGGTTTCGAAAGTTAGCACCGCGTCACGTGGGTTCGAATCCCGGCCAAGGCGTATGGTGAAAGACCATATGGAGAGTTTGTTACTACATTGGTTTATTTACAATAACTTGTGACCCGAATGCTTACAGAAGCAACAGAATATGCTTTATTTCCGCTATCATCTAAGCCTGCGAAGCCGCTAATCCTAGCCTCCACCTCCCTAACAGAAAATGCAACTAATAATAATAGGATTAGCTCTTTACTTTGAAATAATATTTCAAACTAAAAAGGTAATCCTATTATTATGTGTTTGCAGTGTAAAGAGTGTTAAGTCCAAAATTGTAGTTTTGAGAAAAACGAGATAAAAAAAAGACATTTAGAAAGTCAGATTTTTTTAAAGTTTAATTTTTAATTTTTCTTTTTAAAGTAAATTTTTCCAATTTTATTTTTGTTGAATAAAGAGTGTTAAGTCCTTGGTTGGTACATAACCCCTGTAACATTAACATGTTTGTGTTTTGTTTCACATATCCCAAATATTCCCTGATGAATAAAAATATTTAGGAGTGAAATTGGACTTAGCTTTCTGTACTCTGCAGTAGCTCTTGACTTTTCAAACATGCTTGGTTTGATAACTCATTTTAGCTCATTTTGGACATAACATCCTTTGCACAGCAAACACATATATGATCTAAATATAATTTTCCCAGAAGAATTAGAGGTCCATACCATCACAGAGCCCCCTCCGGATTTATCAGTCGGGACAAGACGGTCAGAAAGAAAACGCCTCCAGAGTAAAAGCCCATATCCAGGGATGTCCATCCGACTGGAAAAGTCTTAACCTTGAATCACCACTCCACATAACCTTTCTCCACTCTTCTATTGTCCATGAACGTCGTGCTAAACACCTCGGCATTATCTTTTTGTCATTACGCCGAGTGATGTGGGGCTTGTGTGCAGCAATGTCCATGCCTCTTTGAAAATACTCTTGTTCAGAGTTGTCCGATACTCCAGTGAAATTTAAAGATTTGCTTGCTATACCGTTCGTACACTGTGCCTCTAAATTTACAAATAAAATTTATTTGCTTATACAGTGTTATCAGGAAAGAATTATCGATTACAAAATTTAATATTTTGCATAATTGCAAACAGAAAATTATAATTAATGTGTCATTGTAAAGGAAAAATATTATTTTTTTTTCACAGGCGTTCGTTATGAATTTCTTTAGTCACTCGTATAATATCATTGCGATTTGCCATTTCTTGCCAAACACGTTGTAATGTTTCACTATTTATGCTTCACTATTAACTGTTTGTAAAACATCAAGAATGCGTTGTTTAAGTTCGGGACACTTGTAGGCAAAGGATCTTGTAGGCACAAGATCTTTGACATATCCCCAAAGGAAGAAGTGGCATAGGGTTAAGTCCGGTGATCTAAGAGGGTAGCTGTGTAGGACCAAATCATCGGCTGCACTGCGACCGTTCCAATGGTGTGGTAATTTGTGTGTTGTGTGTCAAAAAAGTTACAAAATAAAAATTTAACACTTTTCCTTTACAGTGATATTTTAATTACAATTTTCTGTTTGTAGTTATGAAAAATATTAAATTTTGTAATCGTATGATTCTTTCCTGATAACCCTGTATTTGAGTATTCGCAGGTGTTTTATTACTTTTGCCAATATGGTGTATTCTCGCATGGATAAAATGTCGTCAGGTTTTGTTTTTTTTATCATATCAGTAAAGAAGTGCATGTGTTGTGAATGAAGGAAAAATTTGCAGCTCGAAAAGTGTATCATGGATGTATGAAAACTAGAAAAAAAGATGAAATTGGGAAACCCAAGCATTAAATCGTAAATGAAAGCAAAATATTTTGAGTTAATTCAGTTAAAAAAAGTCTTTATATGAGGGTGAATGACAGAATCCCTAAAAATTGTATAATTAGTAAGATATCAGTTGGACTGAATTCCGCCAATAATTTTCTTATGTAAAATATGTATTGATTGGTATTTTATAACATACAATATGTGCATTGTAAATGTGTAACCATATCAACAAATTTTGCTATGTTTACAAATTTTCTCAAGAAAGATAAAAATTTTGCACATTTTAATTCTTGCTGTTTATACGATTCTTCATGAAATAAAAATGTAAAATTCAGACATTTAATATAAATTGTTTTCTCCCGGATACAAAATCCTTATGATGAATACATTGCTATCAAAAATTTCTTACAAACGAGACTCTAGAAACTGAGATATGATAAAAAATATTTATATTTACCGTTGGAAACAGATAAACGTTATACAAAATTTTTCGATCAAACATGTGGTTGGGATATTGTAAACAATATGCCAACAAATTCTTTGCGTATTATTTTTGCTGTATTTATCGCCGTCTACTTGAAATCAATACTTTGTGTTGAGAAAGAACTATAATGTACTGAAAATTCCGTTATTTATTGACCCATAAATTTCCGTAACTTATAAGATTCACCATTCAGTATCTCTTTTATGGCGTTGCTCGAGTATATAATATTCTATACATTATAGTCACAGACTAGAATTATACTTTTAAATTTCAAATTCACATGCAATATCCTTCACGGAAATAACTTTTTCTTTAGAACTAGTAAACTATTTCAGAAGTATTTTTATTACTTATAGTAATGTTTGCCCCTACGTATAGAAAAGAAAAAAAAACTGCCCAAATTTTGCATAAATATGCATTAATGTATGAATACTTACCTGAATACCATGCTTCGCTATGAAATACGTGAGTATCATAAATTATATTACATGGTAAATTTGATTTAAAATAAATTTATCAGCAAAGTGTTATCATTCCTCAGAGGAGTTCAACTCTATAATTTAACGACAGTGATCCAACATCAAATACGGATTTTAGTTTTTATTTTAGAAATTTAAACAATTTTAAAAATCCCCCATTTTTTTACCCCATGATTAAACGACAGTGATCCAACATCAAATACTGATTTTAGTTTTTATATTAGGAATTTAAACAATCCCCCATTTTTTTCCTAATGCGGAGACACTTTGTTATAAATATCTCCTTAAAGACATTCGCCTTTATGTTATTCACCGCTGGTTTGCAGGCTTCTTTATTTTGGGAGCACTATTTAGGTGAGCCAGTATTGCTCCCTATGAGGAGGACGCCACGAAAACAACCCAGCTTTATTCAAGATTTGAACCCGATTCCACTGCATGGCTGCTCACGACACAAACCACTATACAATGTAGGGGACTTTTATAAATCCCTTAAAAGTCGAATTTTAAAATAAAGCTTTCTTATTGCTTTAGAGCATTGATTCTTTTAGATTGCTTTAGAGCAGCGGCAGTTTAATGTGCCACGAGAATCCTGAAATGTGCCGCCACTGCGAATACCCATACATAAGTGACGTCAGACAAGTAGTTCAGTCAGTTCTACCTTCCTAGAAGGGATTGGCGGAACCAGTGCTCATGACTATTACAGTTCTGGACTGGTAACTGGTAACTCTGGACTATTACAGTTCTGGTCTGGTAAATAGTTACTCTGGAATATTACAGTTCTGGTCTGGTAAATAGTTACTCTGGACTATTACAGTTCTTGTCTTTTAAGATCAACATTACTCCGTCCACAGCTTTCGCTTATACGGATAAATTGCTAAATACTCGTCGTCCCGACATCCACCCTGCTTCGTTGGAACCCCACTTATCCAGGGGGTGAGGGAATTTCGCCCCACCCCCGAAACGGTAAAACTCCAGAATTTTTGCCTTATAAATATCTCCTTAATCTATCCACTTCTGTGGCAACGCCAAAGTTCCAGACCGATTCTCTGTTGCACTTTTTATTTTTTATTTTTATTAATCATACCCTATTTTACATTGGTACATATCGTTCTACACATTCTCCTTGTACCGCGTATCGGTACATTGCAATAGATACATACAGTTACAATAATTAATATATAATACATGGCCTTAAGTATCTGGACTTTTAAATCTGGATCACGAAAGGAAAATGGCATTATCATTTTTACGCCCAATATACATGAAGTTATCAAAAAACAACAAGCTCAAATTTCGCATTTAATGTAATTTGTAGTTAAATAAACATTTTGTTTACTTTGTAATGCAATTTCATTTTATATTTCAATGAAAATTACTTCGTATGCTATTTTTACAAAATATATTATAGGTACATCAATCAATTATCCAAGCAAAATTCTTTTAAATTTATCTTATTGTTAGTGTGCTGCCAAATTTTTAATTTTTTAAAAGTGTACCGTGACGAAAAAGAGGTTAAGAATCACTACCTTAGAGGAGCAACCATGCAAAATTTCATCTTCCTAAGACTTGTGGTTCCAGAGATGGTTTTTGGCTTTTAAAACGACAAAACGTATTACATTTTAATGCATTTGTGAAAAAGGGAATTTTCAAAAAAAAAATATATATATAGCTCCGTGCATTTTCGGCTGATTTTCAAGAAACCCTGTACTGTTACTTTTCCGTCGAGGTGCTTTCATTTAAAAGTTGTCTGCTTGAGATCCGACATTAAATACGGGTTTTAGGAGAAAAAAAATTAGTTTTGAGTATTAAGCCTCTTCCCCCCCCCCCCTTTGAGGCTGAATTAAAAAAAAAAAAGATTTCATAGTGAACACCTAAGACCTAAGAGGGACCAACACGCAAAATTTCAGCTTCCTAGGACTTGGGATGGTTCTAGAGACACAGTGATTTGTCAGCCAGTAGTATTTGGCTTTTATATATACAGATAATGGGATATCGGGTTAAAGAATGTGTAAATTTATCTTAATATGAAAATATGAGAGACTATGATTACTAGAAATATTATCTACTGTTATTCATTATTACCCTTTCTTTATTTTCGAGTATGATGATCGTGTCGTATCAAATATCGATATATAATTTATTTTCATTATGTATGTAATGAGTTGATGTGAATAACATAATAACAGCGACGAAACGTACTAAACCAAAAAGCAACCGAATGCACTAAATCAAATCATTATTCAAGGAAATAAAGTTTGGTTAATTTAATTGAATACAATACATTTTCCTTTTACTTACGCCATGTATTGCTTACTCTTTAATGATATTTGGTATAAGATAATGTCAGCTAATATCTTACAAATGCAAGATTAATACGTTTTTATTGCATGATTTGCATTGGGTATTTTGTTAATAGAGATAAATGATTTTTCTGCTCATCTAACAAAAGTGGTTAACCACCGAACATATATAAATTCTTATAACTAATATTATGTCATACTGTAGAATAATGTCAATACTTTTATAAGATTTATCTGTTTATAAAAATGAAAACACAGTATATGAAGCATATTATTATCTAGTAATGACGGGAAGAAGTAGTCAAACGCTGATAAACGAGTATTTTTTTTCAAGCAAACCTGGCATCTATGTCAGTTCTTGATAAACTTGTATATGAAGGATCATTGATCGTTCATGGTAATCTTCCTTATAATTGATTAACTTCTATCCATTAAAAAATAAACGAAACATAACATTAGTTGTAATTTATGGCTTTCATTTTTTTACTCACCTCTTGAGCAGCATCTAAATCTCGCACATTGTTAATGTAGATGTCTCCAAGCAAAATTAGTCCTTTGACGTGATCTGGGTGATGCTGTGAAATAATAAGGATTAATGAACAAATCGACTGATAAATCAAAAATTAATCACTAACTAATATTTATTTTCGGAAAAGTGGTAAGAATAATATGGGACTAGAATAATATTGCTGCATTAATTTTTTTAATTAATCAGATATGTATTAAGAATTTTTTTTTTATAATTTAGGATATAAAGCTTTTTGTTACAGATCTTGAAAAAATAAATGAGTTAATGAAGAGGTGAGATCACTTGTTTTTTTATTCAATATCCGTAAAAAACAAGATCTTACTCTTTGGAAACACTTAAAAAGATTTAAAATAATTTCTGGTTTGAGAAAAAAAATCCTTTGGTAAAATTTTAACTAAAAAAAAATTATTAACCCATGTGATGCAATGTATGCACTACATAGTCATTTCAGTTTAAAAGGTAAAAATAATTAATTATTTTATGAAGCTGTACCTGTACCTACCAGAGAAAGATAATTTATTTACAAGTAACTTTCTCAACAGCAAATACATAATCTGAAAGATTTCCTATACTTTCAAAGAAACATTTCAACTATATTTTCTTTTCCGTGAGAATTTTATAACTATTTATACAGAATTACAGACCTAATTACTCACAGCTTCTACATTTTGCTATAGAGAAGTTATCAAATTAGTGACAAAACATCAGTCCATTATGTTAATGCTAAAACTGCACTGGAATATTTGTGTTCTGTAACAGAAAACAATTTAAAATTTAATAAATAATTATCGTCAAAATTTTTCAGTTGGTCAGTCAAAGAGAAATATGTTGATTTTGCACTGTACTTTTCACGCTGCGTAACCTACTACAGCGCAGTCTTTATACATGCATTATTGTTTCAAAATACAGAAGACATTTCTAAATAATTAAAGTCTAGCAAATCGTCGTTTTATTTGCGAATGATGAAAGTTATTGAAACGCTGAGAAATTAAAAAGGGTTAAAATTTTTCAAAGATTTCACAGAAAGATAAATTATGTTGCGATATTTCTAAATTATTTACTTTCACTGAGGAAGTGCAAAAGTTTACAGCACCTTCTTTGTTCAGAGATTTCTGGAAGTTCATGAAGAACTAGAATGAAATTTTCCTTAAAGGTGAAAGAATCAATATAACGTCAATATCAGCGCCCCAGAAAAACGTTAGGCGGTTATATACAGGACTACGTTAAGATTTATCTGCTGAGACTGTATGCGATAATATAGGTGTTATATTGGAATTATTGGCAGACAGAAACATCTAAGGCGTTGCGGTGCTTAACATATTTTTTTTATCCTACTATACAGGGTTAGTGAAGTACATAGCGCATATATGACTAAAATTGAAAAGAATTCTATCGAAAATTTCGTCTATATGCAAGACATAATTTTCAATAATATTTTTTTAAAAGATCTGAAGTTTATTCTACGTTAATCTAATAACCCGCAAACGGAATTAAATAGGTTTGGAAGATATGCAATAATTTTCCAATTACAAAGGTAAGAAATTTACCTGCAAAAGTCGATGTAGGAAAGGAACAGCTTCCATAGGACGACCGGCTTCCGATAATAACAGGGCCAAGTTAAATAGAGCACTTCTGAAGTCTTCTCGGATCTGTAAGAAATAATTAAGACTTTAAGCAAATTTTTCATTGTGGTTTTTAAAGGTTATCACCTAACGTAGTTTTAAAGTAACTTGCGAAATTAAAATAAGTAGAAGTAAAAGAAAATTTCACATTCTTCAATGAAAACTATTGTAATAAGCGGGATGTGAATGTGTGTTATCCTAGACAGCTATCTAAATTGGTAGGGAGCACCCAGCCGAAACTGTCAGTAACAGATTTAAAATACCGACACGTCGGAGCGCCAGAGAGGTGTTGTACAGAGCAACAATACAGATGTTATAAAACATCGAAAATTAAGGAGTCAGCTATAAATCTGATGTCAAAGTTCGAGAAACGGGGAAATGTCCAATGAGGAAATATTACAGACACGGGAAGGCGCCGGAATTAATTTAAATGCACCGGAACATTTAAGATGCGGCCAGTGCCATAAGGGGGACCGAGAAGTTAACCTATGTCCCTCATCCCAATAAAAGGGTGGTGTGAGCGAATGAAAAGACAAGAAGAGCACAGCCAGTGAAAAAAAGAAAAGGAAATATATATACGAGTGTTGGAGCGTTTCGAAAGGGAGTCCTTATTAAAAGAAAACAACAAGAAACTAAGCTGCCACAGGGCCGACAAGAGAGCCCCTATCAAAACGAAACGAAACAGAAACTACGCTGTTACTAGGCCGAGAAGAATCCTGAGACGACGTCAAATTGATTAGCGATCCCACGAGTATGGAAAAGAGATGATGAACTAATGCTGCCTCGCAGCTACCTGAGTGAATGTGTACGCATCCTCTTATAGCGGTTAGACGACAAAGGAAGTTACGGAGATTAGAGACAAGTGAGCAGATATCACCGGCACGAATATTGCTACTCCGGTGCCGACGTGAACGCGCATACGACCGCCGACCAGTGCTGACCGACCCGCAGAACCTCATAGAAGTGATCAACGCAGATCAACATCCGAGGTGTACTCCAAGTTATAGTCGACCACTGAAATCCCGAACTCTTTAGTCACGAAATACAGAAATATCTTGAACTCTCAATAGTGACCGATAAATACTACACGAACTGTTGTGAATAAGTGGCGGAGACGAGAGCAAGCGATACTGACAGCACCCCCATGGGTGAGCATGTTTGCTAATATAATTTCTTTCACATCCTTGCTTATTACATACTCGCTTCTTACCCGTAAGGGTCGGCATTGCCTAATTTATGATGAATAATATGCATTGAAATCGCAATTGAGTATATATGTAAATATATATATATATATATATATATATATATATATATTGAATAATACTTTATTTGAATAATACTACAAATTCAGCATGATGCTAAATAATGTGTGTGTAAATATATGTGTAAGTCTAAGCTTAGCGTCGGCCCACCTTGACGGCATCCAACAGAGTTTTTCTGAAGACCGGTCGTCGCGAAGGAGCACATCCCTAGCTCCGACACTTGGCTACATCTGCAACTTTACCGAGTCTCTCCACTGAGCCAACCGCCTACAGAACGACTTTTCGCTATTTACACATACTTTATTAAAAGGTTACATCACAGCAAAATACATCAAGATTGACAAGCTATGGCTGCTGGACGTGTTCGTCCATCAGCCTTTTAACGATTTTGTTTACTACTCTGCAACAGTAGTAATCGTTATATAGTTTATATTTACTCCGAGTTCTTAAATATATGTGTATATTTGAAAATAAATTGTAAATATGTATAATTAGAGTGTCTTTTTTGAGAGTTGTACCCCTTTTCTTAGTTGAGTTGCTGATACGATCACAGTCTAACGACCCCACCAGGGTCATTCCAACTACTAAAAAGAATAAGTGTTGTTTCATAACTTTTGATTCTTATCCTTCAAATTAATTTGATACATTCAGCCTCATTTACCCATTTTTAAAAAAAATTTCTTCTCTTAAAAATATAACAAGAGAGCTCCAATATCAGCCTGGAGATTCTGATTTTCGGATTTGAATATATGTGAATATGTATTGGTGATCTTTTAATCTTCTTTTAAATAACCTACGTAGATGATCTCCAATCCTTTAAGTTTTGAATCTCTTGTACAATATCACAGTGTAACCATTTTAAAATAATATTTAAAAATATATATATCAGGTAGTCTCTTCTAACGAAACTATCGCGGGTTATTAACGTAGGATTACTTAATCATTGCTTACCTTTTTTTGACGCATTTTGGTACTTTTCTGTTTAACTTTTTATTGCTATTGGATTTGGCACGCTGCCAAAATTATAACTCGCGACGCCGGACAATTTTTTTCTCTCCGCAGGACCATTATTGAGAAACGTAATCCTAAGATTAAAATTAAAAGACTTCTTTGTCAGATTTATTATAAAGCTAAATGCAACTAACACTGACCTTGGCACCCCTTAACCGGTAAGCCTCCCCCCCCCCCCCACAACAAAGTTAAAACTTGTTGGGGGAGGGGAGACACAGACCTTAACAATTTCGTAGCTAATCGTTTGAAAATTTGTAATTGGTTAAATATATTTCAATACAAGTAACGCTAACGCTGAAGTATTCTATGTGAACAGGCACTTAGTTGTGATTTTGTGAAACGATATTAAGTTTAAGATATTATTTTGTGGGACAGTTCTTGCTTTTTTTTCCTTTATTCAACCGTATAAGAGACACGTCTGTTTTCGCCTGTCTTCAGGTAGAAATTTCGGGTAGATTTTTGACACAAGGAGTTATCTATTTTCATAATTCTCCTTTTAAAGGAATAGTAAGTCTTAAACACAGACAAGCTTAACCTCATGTAATATGCAGATATTTAATTTTTATTTTATTTTAGGTGATATAGGAGATAAACAATGTAGGCATAATAAGGCATAGCAAGGTTATATTAAATCTGTTGTTTATTCTTATACCTCGGATTAAAATGTTGAGGTTATATAAAAAACATGCAAGGAATCGTAAAACCACCTAAATTAAATTCTTCATACTATAGCTTGATATTTTGAAACTTTTTGTTCATTTAAGAGGATTTATTCACAACATGCGATAGATTTTGTATGCATAATGTAAAAAAATAAGGAAAATGTAGGACTTGGCTTACACCCTAAAATTAAATACGCTTGCTTTCTAATGACTTCTTTCAAAGGTAATTCAATTACAGTCCTTTAATTTATTTGAAATTGAATTAGTTCGAATGAATGATATAAAAGAAATAAAAAGAAATATAACAGCTTAAAAAACTGACATATATATTTTCTCAAATAACCATTGTCAATGCCGTTCGTGGACATACACTAAACCATTTTTTCTTAACTTCTCTTTATTGCATGCATAAGCAAGTATTTAAAAAATGACTCACAAAAAATTTCTGTTTTTGTTTCAAATATATATATATAAAATATATTTTTCTGTCATAGACTTTCCTTAAAGCTTTGCATCTGAGTTAAAGTGAACGTCTCCGAATGATTACTTTTAGTTACAAATCTAAGATAAGCTTTCAAAGATTGCAATTAACATTCCTAAAAACAAATTAATAATCTCGCTAAAGGAGTTGCACAAAAGAAAAGTTGATTTTCACTGCATTTAAAAATATATTTTAAAATTTAGCAAGCAAACATCCCACCTGTACTGCTTTTTGGAACCACTGTTCGGCAAGAGTTAAATTCTTTTCATCCATCGCTAACATTCCAAGATTAAAGTACACGCGTTCGTTCACTCTCTTTCTCCTCAGAAGGACATTCAATCTGAAATTTGATAAAACAATATGTAATGAAGAATAGAAAAAAGCGTGTTATTAAATGATCAAATGTAGGCAAAAATTAACACACATATATATATATATATATATATATATATATATATATATATATATATATATATATATATATATATATATATATATATATATATATAGGCATGGGGTTTAGATGTGGACGATCACACAGTAGTTATCAACAATAGCTAACATAACTGGCATTTATTTACAAAATAGGATCCGTCTGTAACGGAATATACAACAGCAACTTCAAATAAAACTTTTATTAAACTTCTCGCCTCATTTAAAATGACTCTCAACTTCTGCTGCCACTAAACTGTCTGTTTGGTGCAGCATCTAAAATTTATCATTTACGTTATATTCAAACTCCCGAACACTTAGCTGTCTGTTCACTATTGCGTCCTCTCCTTATCTTACATTATAACTCCCACTTGCACCGAACCGTCTGTTCAGTACAGCGTCCAACATTTCTCTTCTTTCCGTAACACTGGAACTCCCCTCTTCTCCTGAAATTAAAACTATAATATTGATTTAGAGTAGATTTAAATGAAACATGTGTTTATCTGCATTTTTGATCTATTTACACCTACAATTTTTTCACAAAATTGCGTTTGAAATATTTTAGGCCCTATATTAATAGACTTAGATTTTCGTGAACATGACTCTTTTAACGTAGACTGCGTACGAGAATAATGCGGGATTATGATCTAGTGTTTAAGAATAATTGAAAAACTCGCCTGTCATAAGCTGTTTTTCTCATGTCAGGTGTTCCACTCTCCTGTATTAGAATGGCAGAATTCAGTAAGGCTTGCTATAATAAAAAATAAATATTAATTGTAAAATTATTATGAGTCACGTAAATGATCAAGTTGTGAAACTTACTATTTTCAACTACTAAATTTTTAAATTTTCTCCAACAAAACGCTGAATTTAGACAACTCCATTTCAGCCTTTAGGGTTTCAAATTTAGAGTAAATAATTAATTTCTGTTTCGAAAGAGGCCATAATTTCGGAACACTTAGTTGTGGATATTTTACACAGATAGCCATAAATATATATCTTACTTTTTTTTCTGTTTGAACGAATGCAGTTATTGGTCTAAAGAAAAAGGAAGATACACAGAAAACGAAGGATAAATAAAATTATTCTACTATGTGTTAAAAATTTCTGTCATTCCTTACCTGAGTGATTTACATTAAATTCGGTTTCGGTTATAATCAAACAAAGTCTGAGTTAAAAAGAAAACAACAAAGACCTTACAAATGATACAAATGGATTTAATAAATGATAACACAGTTCATAACTAAATTTGCAATTGCAGCTCATATTTCCGTGTTTTCCGTTAACATAGCTCTGAAATTCTCGTCGATTACGTGCACCATATGCGCAATTTGCTTGAAAGAAGAAGGCGTTATGTTTACAGAGCTCTGTATAAGAAATGATATCTCATATAATTAAGTAATTGGAAAATCAGGTCCAAGGTTGTTTTTTTATCAGTGCCCCTAATTTACTGAAGAAAAATATTTTACACTGCAAATTTCTTTCGCGAAAACAATTATTATCATGTTTTTATTAACTTGCTTTCTTGTTTGTGTGTGTGTATGTTTGTGTGTTTGTCCAGTACAAATCTTGCAATCGATTTTTAACTAACTTCCTGACTAGCTAGACATTTGAAACTTTAAAAATAGCTCTGAACACGATGACAATGCATTTTTTAAATACTTTTAGCCATCTTTAAGCAGATTTTTACTATGTTTTTATTATTTTCAGTTAATTTTGTTTTGTAGACTGTTGCAGTCACTGTCGGCCGGGACGGGAACGAAAAGTTAAACACAAGTTAACTTCCAATTAACTTCATTTTCTTTCAAGTTGATGGGATAATTCATCAAAAAAGTTTTAAAAAAGTAATTATTAATACATAGAATTGTTAATTTTATATGATTCAACAGAAAATTTAAAAACATGGTATATAAAAAGTTCTTTTTATCTTGTAATTATTTTTACTAATACTTTATAAGTACTACAGAGAAACTGAAATCGAAGTGTGAATGCTTTGTCATAAATATATATCTTACTTTTTTTCTGTTTGAACGAATGCAGTTATTGGTCTAAAGAAAAAGGAAGATACACAGAAAACGAAGGATAAATTAAATTATTCTACTATGTGTTAAAAATTTCTCTCATTCCTTACCTGAGTTATTTACATTAAATTCGGTTTCGGTTATAATCAAACAAAGTCTGAGTTAAAAAGAAAACAACAAAGACCTTACAAATGATACAAATGGATTTAATAAATGATAACACAGTTCATAACTCAATTTGTAATTGCAGCTCATATTTCCGATTTTTCAAGGTACTGTTTATCCGAAGTTTATACCCTTCAAAAAGAATGAATGCCTATTCTCCCACAGCTGAACAAGTGGATAACTTTCTCCAAGCGCAAAAGATCCAACACAAGAAGTAGTCAATAATATCTATGGAAAGGAATGAGATTATATACTAGTTATGGGATGCGTAAGAAAGGCGTATTTTATCCTGTCCACAGCATCAGCCAATTTAGGACCTCAGCTGGTCTTCTATAGGATTTGGACCTGTTTCAAACAGTCTTCTTGAACAATCTCAAATAATAAAGAACGAGAGAGGCAGGAGAAATCGATGGAAGACTTGCGTGAATGCAAGTAATTTTCGCACCTTCTATTAATCGAAAGGACAGTCAAAAACGTTTTCTTAGTTTTGCCCTCCGAACGGAAAAATCTACATTTTGGTTAAAATCATTAAAGACTGTTGTAGGTTTTCTACAGTTAATAAAAATTAATTTTAAAAGTGCCCACACATTGGAAGATTTAAACATTAAAATTACTCACTTCATGCTCTGGATTAATCTTTAACGCTTTGTCGAAATAAAAGAGAGCTTGATCTAACTTCCGTTGTTCTAAGAACACCACACCTAGCTGAAACAGAATTACACTTCAATAAAATATATTTCTTCTAAAATGCAAAAATTTAAAATTTTAATAAGTGGAAGAGTTAAAAATTTTAATTTTTGATGTAATTTGAATTGAGTAAAAATGGGTTTAAAAATTCCATGCAGTATGACTTGTCGGTAATCAATAGGCCAACTTTGAATATCTTCATTACGTAGTCGAATATTTTCGTGGCATTTCAAATTAACACTAGGTTGTTAAGCGCAACCTGATACTGATTTCCATAAAATCGCAGGACACTTGTTTTGTATAAAGATTTTCATATTTGGCCGGGAACCTTAGAGAAATCTTCCTAATTTGACTCTGCACTTCTTCTCTCATCAGGTAGTTCTTTGTTCCACGGGGAAATCTCACTGACAAAACTGCATGACTACGTAGATTGCAAAGTTCTCGACATGCATAAATGACCGGTGTTCAACCAGCTGCATAATAGTGAAGAAATCTCTTGTATGAATTATATTCCTCTCAAATGACTTGATGTTATTACGGAACAACACACCTGTCCAGAAATCAGAAAGTTTGGAGTTCGGTGCAAGAGGTCTAGCGTATCCCCGACCAGACAGTGTTCATCTGTGAAAAGGGAAAATTTGACATTGTGAATAAGTAGCAGCATTATATTTTAAAATGTCTACATATCTCGGAGGAAATAATCTTCAAGGGAATAGTAGCAGCATCCCCCCCACCCATCCCCCCAAAAACGTCGTAGTTGTTTCATTTTAATTTATCGCCATTCGGTTACTAAGGAATGAAAAATCATTTGAAATTCAGTATAATATCTTTATAAAAAACTTTATTCTACTTTCAAATACAAAAAAAACCTTCTTCGAGAGAGACGTGAGGCCAATTGCAAGCAGATGCAAGTACCCTTCTTTCAAGCACGACAGAATGCTTAGTTTCCTCATTTCGTAACTATTTTTACCAGTCTCGCAGTTCTATTTACTTCATGACAACTTTGAATAAAAAGTAATAATTAGTAGACATAAAATAGGTCTTATGAGTATCTATCTAAAGACGAATACAGCGGTTTATGAAATAACAGTTCGGTAGAACGTTCAGCTGAACTTATTGAACGTAAGCTTGGCACATTCGGTTGCAGAACATGTTCAACTCGACTTATGCTCATGGATTATACAATATATAGACAACCAATCAGTTGTAAGCTCCTGGTCTATCATGAAAACAACGTAGCTGGTGACTGGCATATGTGCCGTGTCACAACCCTAAAGCTATGGTAACCCAGATTTCGACCCCGTCACAAATTTAGCGAGGTTTTTCGTTTTTTAGTCGCGATTATTTTGCTTCTCGAAATTTATTTTCATTTTTTCTGTTTTTAATCTCATATGATTTCTTTTTGTGACATTCAATTTGAAAAGTGATCGTCTTTATGTGTCCTGGAATAGTAAATGACCATCAGAACTGTAAAATCTTAACTTGAAGGAAGGCTATTTAGCATGATTATTGCCTCCTACATCACAAGTTTTAACTACTCCCACAGCTACAAAACTGGTAACAATACAAACAGTGATACTTGCCATCAGAACTTACTCGTCTATCCATTTCTTGTCGTCTTAAGGAGGCACAGTTTCATGCACTTCAGTCATATGGCTGCTTACCTTTGACATCCATTTACCCATGACTAGGTTTTGATTTGTACTGTTGCAGTACAGGATCAAGTTGCCTTAAATTTCGAATCTCGTTTTTGCTTAGATTACCGCGGTGAACAGGAACAATGGTGCAATACAGCCGAAAAGGGATGTTATAATTTGGAGATCTATAATTTAAGATTACCGGTCAAGCCATGGGTCAAGGTGTTGCAAGTAATTCAGCAGTTTGTTCGTACATTGATGGCATTTCTATTCATAAATGGGGCGTGTAACTTCATAATCCTGCACTAAAATATTCGTCTTCACACGGTTAACATCTAATAGGAGAGCTTACGAGGTACCATTATGTTACTGTTTCTACTTGGTTAGCTAGATTTATCTCTTATGAAACATGTTTGGGAAGTTATGAGACGTCTTGCACAAACTCCGACACACTCTTCACAGACAATGACATCTTTCTGAATTAGTTGACCAACCATAGTAAGCAGAGCCCTAAACGCTCATAATTAATACAGGTACATGTAAACAATTTTGTAGCGTTGCAATTCCAGTTTGACGCACTTATATAAAGCAAGGAAATTTTCAGTTTCTAGCAAATTGCGAAAATTCCTCAGTGTTTTATATAATACCTTCATCTCTTGCCTTCCTGAAAACGGCAAAAACTTTTTTTCTAATTTCGATATAATAGTGTTAATTAGATCTTGTAACCTTTCGCTACAAATTTTTTTTCTTGGAATGTAAAGTCAAAATTTATTTTTTGAAATCCTTTTAAAAACCGCTAAGCTAATTTTTAGCTAAACTGATATTACTTTTTAAACGTTAAAATCAATGAAAAGAAATTCCACATACTACTTACTTATATGTTTTAGAATTTTTAAGCAGTGCAAAAGCATCGCCATTCTTTTGTTCTATAATGTTGTTTCAATAAGCTGCATACTTTTACAATATGGATAAAAAACAAAGAACATACAGTCGATATTTCAAACACTTTAAAATGTATTTCGTCAGAAGACAATTAAAAAATTCTTTACTTAAACTAATTCAATCCAGTACCTGAAAATGAATTGCAAAATAACACAACTGTTTAAGCCTTTGAAAGCCAAAAAAGAGAGCGGTTCTATTTATCAAGAAAATTTAAGATTGTTTTTGACTAAATTGCTTGCTCATAATGAGATAGTCAGCCATCCAAAATATATTTTTAATTTGAACGTTTATTTCCAACATCACATTCTTGAAAAAAAATTGCTAAATATTTTAGTATATTTATACGAATATAAATAAAAAATATAAAAACGACAAAAGCGAGGAATCAGTTTAAATATTTGAGTTTCAAATTGAATATAAAATTAAATATTTGTTCAGTTCAAAATTTCTTTCTTTTATTTTTTTGGCAAGCATGCACTTACATTATAATAAATATCCGGGTTGCCATCATCATATTTGAGCGCTCTTTCGTACACAATTTGAGCTTCCCTGGTTCTGAAAAATATGAAATAAAAAGATTTACTTGCATATCTTAAAAGTGTATAGTAAATATTTTAACAAAATGTCCGTTAGAAAAAAGTATTTTGTCAGACAAAGCAAATTTCGTCGAATCTGACGAGATTTGGTCACTTGTTTAAATGTGTGACTCTGAGAAAGTATAAGTTTTTAAAATAACACATTTCGTTGCCTGGTAAAAGCTTTCCAGTGGGAGTGATTTTGGACGAATTTTTCAATCCGAATATCAAGCCTCTTATTTTACTGTATGTCTTACTTGTAGTAATATAATAGTAATTTTTATCGTATGCAGATACAGAGAAATAAATATTCTCAACTATATAGATAAAAATATAATTTTGGCTACTGCTACATTTCGTGCTTGTTTTATGGGATCCTCTTTCAACAGTAACGAAACTTCATTGCATTTAAAATACTTTGCTTATATCGAGAAATCCGAGAATTGACAGTCTACCCAATTTAATGGCGGATATTTGTGTTTATTTTAGATGATGCTCCTATTTTTAACGGAGAAATTTGATATGATCTAGTTAAGCAACACTGGGGATGACTATGCAAGGCTCCATCATAATAACTCCTTATGTCTAAATGCAGCTAGTTGATAAAAAAGATATTCTCATTCGCCTATTCGGCTATTTAAACTAATCTCGAATAACAGGGGATATAAAAGAGTATTTATACAGTAATACAAGATGAACATCACTAGAGAAATATACAGCCTGTCCGAAAAAGTCTATATTATTCTAAAGAGGAATAACAAAAATATGAACAGGTCAAATGAAACGCAGTTTATTTTGTGTTTATATATATATATATATATATATATATATATATATATATATATATATATATATATATATATATGCACAGTACCTTCAATGTAATTCTACGTGAGCTCCATTAGTAGCAAGAATGTTGAGTCTGCAGTCGATTTCCCACCAAGTGCTTTTTTAAAATTCGCGGTGTAACAGTGAGGATTGCGAATTGTATCCTTTCCTTTTAAAACGGAAGTATCAGGTGTTTGATAAACAATGTATTTAACGTAACCCCAAAAAAAGAAACCCAGAGGAGTTGTGTCGGGTGATCGCGGAAGCCCAGGTATTGGTCCTCCACGACAAATCTATCTTTCGAAAAGCATTTTATCAAGTATTGAAACCAGAAAAAAAACCCGTTAGATTTCTTCATTCTTTTCATGCAAATTGAATTTCATTTGACCTGTTCGTATTTTTATCATTAATGTTTAGAATAATAAACATCATTCTCGGATACGCTGTATATATCTGTACTCCAAAGTCCTCGCTGAAGAGAGTGGGAAACCTTCTTTGGTACTGTATTCATTTTAAAAGGAACTAAATCAAGTTTATAATGGCATCACCCTTTTGTCTCAGCCATATATAGATGTATAACTGTAAGGCTTTTCCGTGGTAAATTTTATCCTTATTATTCCATCTCGCGAAACTTGCCAGTAGTCTTCAGCCAGCATTTAATGGTGCCATCATGGGAAAGTGGTAAAGAAGTGCCCAGCAGTTCCTACCGTGCCCCATTCACAATTAAGAAAAGATACTTGTGGCGTCATGCGGTCATAAAGTCTTAACGATTTCCCTCTCTGGAAAAATGGCTTCCCCTAGAAGAAGCTTCACAGCGTATGCAGATTGAACCCACCACTGCTGCGTGCGTCATCACTTCGGCGGGGATAAAAGAAGCTCGCCGTTTCTTCCAAGGTATGCTGCTACGAGTGCTTCTACTCCAGCCATTGTCTGCTAAGGTGTATGTGCTGTCCAGCCTGGGAGTGCTTTGGCTGAGGGTCAACTGTTCTACATGTTATGTGTTCGTTATGCAAGGATAGGTTTCTGTGTTCTTAAGCTTTTGTAACTGTTTATAATTTACTGTGAGTTAAAATAAATGCTAAAAGTCAAACTTTTGAGTCATCCATCCAGCATTCTCCTCTAAATATTCTTTAAAACTGTGAAGGTAGGAATGGAACGGACTAAATTAAATAAGGCCCTCAGGTAAAAGAGGCGTTGAGAAATTTATTTTTCAAGCTCCATTCAGCGGAGACTTTGAGTAAAATTGTGCAACTTCTTTTTCCGATTCTGAAGAGTCCAATGGTACTTGTTATTTAGGCTCAAGATTATTTTTGGTACTTCGCTTTTAAATGGTTCATTGCTTTTATGGCTCGTGAGGTTTAAGGTTTGTTGGCAAAATTATTGATAGCCGGTTGCTACACGCTCGTTGCGCATTACATCTGTGAGAGAGGGAACGAATTAAAAATGGAGGTCTGTTGGAAGGAATGTATCAAGATTTTAAACTATGGTATTATTTTTAATTAGGACTTCGTGGGAATGAATTAGTAAAAATTTTATTCTTTTTCTATTTCAAATTATATGTTTATTGTTGAGCGCACATACTTAATCAAATAGTTATTCGATTACCATCATACTATTTGTTGCTCGTTTGCCATCCCAGCACATATATCCTACTATTCTGTAATCTTAAAAGTGAGTTAAATTTTTGTAGCGCATTAATTTTTTATTATTCACATTCATAAAGTATGCTTAAATATTTCACAATGAGTATACAATATATATAGGTATTGTTTTTAATGTATAGTGTAGTGTAACATTATGAGGTAGTCTAATTAAATTTCGAAAGAATAAAAATTCATATAACTGATATAAACAGCATTTCAAACATATTATAGCAAAACATTACAGAAATTTAGAGGATTATTGAAATTTTATACATACCTGTTTAATCTTATCAATATATCGCCTCTATTAATGTAAGCTTGAATGTAATCTGACCTCATACTGATTGCTTGTTTGTAAAGCTATACAAAGAAAAAGGGCATTAGCTTAACACACAAGTGTATGTATATATATATATATATATATATATATATATATATATATATATATATATATATATATGAATGAGAGAGAAACTGAAAAGTTAGAAAGAAAATTATGACTTACTGCATCTGCTTCCTCTAGTCTGGAACCGTTTCGAGATATGAGGTTTGCTAGATTCAAGAAAACATTCAAGTGGCTTGGTGCAATGCGAGCTTGATAAGGTTCCCCAGCCTTAGGTCGTGGTAACAGATCTTTAGCCTGAAACACGAAATAAATTTTTCTGTTCTATTGACAGCTCATAAAGAAATCTGATTATCGCTATTAAAGAATATGCTTTTATGCTTAAGCTACTGTGCTATCGTTGAACTAAGGTAATTAAATGTTTATATATTGGTATCAAACCACCTCCGATTAAATTATGCGCATTCACTTAACCATACAAAAAGGAATGAAGACTTGAATTTAAATCTTAATCACTGAGAATGAAATATTATTTTTTTTAACTTTTTTGTTGTATTTGTTGTATTTTTTGTTGTATAACTTTTTTGTTGTATCACATGAAATTTACTATTTATAAATACATAATTATTTAGAATTATAGAATTAATTTGTCACATAATATTACTGAATTTTAAAGCGTTATCATGAATAAATGCAGTTAATTAGCTATGGATAAATAAACGTATATTATTAAAATTCTTTACAGAATTAGATCATAGCGCAGGGTTTTTTTAGGAAAAATAAAGAAAATTTCTATATCTGACATTAAGAAATCTAATTTTTGCCCTGGAACCTAATGATATATGCAATTGGTATTAGCTGTTATCAATCGAACTACTTTACAAATTAATAACATTTTGAAAAAAAATCAAATAGAAATTTTCCTGATTGACTATCATTGGTGGACGGGAAATCGTATTGTGGCATTTGGATTTCATTGTTTGGGGCTTTATAATCTGTAGCAGTGTACTTCCTGTCAATAGGGAAATGACCTGATTAATTTAAAATGTAGCCAAAGTGTATTATATGATTAATAATTTTATTAACATAATGCTAACATTATATCCGGACTAAACTTACCCAGACTGCCCAAAGATAATGTAGTTAAAAGACCAAGCAGTGGCAATGTTCGATTGGTACTAAAAAGTCTCATACAAAATGTTCATGAAAGGTTTTTATACAATCAAGGTGAAATGTTTCACTGGACTCAATAGTATGCGAAGGCAACCCAATTTGTACATCTAGATTGAATTGAGAGGCAGTGACAGCTTCAATGACAATGAGTATCATGCATTTAAAGGCACAGGAAATCTCGCAAATAAAGTTAACCCTCCTGAAACGTTTCATGGGAAATATTTGAAAACCCGCCACAAGTTCTATAAAAAAGCTTCCTTCTAAGGTAGGAATGCTTGTAACATCACTTGCATATCATTGAGCTGTGTGTTCTTGAAAGTTAAGTGGACTGCTTACAGGCAGGATAGGTATCCTGCTAACCAAAAGACGGAATAGGGTTTTGGATCCTGCCGCCGTTACTGGACTTTGCAAGATTGGAACTTCGTGATTCATGAGAAGAATTACACTAAAAGATATTTTCTGTTTTACTCAATGAGACTTATCTTAAGAAAATGGCCAAAAAGGGATTTGGAATTTATCAAATCCTTTCGTTGTTCAGTATAACGGCTGCTTTGGCATATTCCAGAGTTTTTCATTTGCCTCTTAGGGCACGTAGTGTTACTATTGCACTATAAGCACGAGAGAATTTTTAGAGAATAAGGTTAAAATATTATATTGATCTCCTAAGTTCTCTGGTTTGATTTGATTTTAGGCTAAATGAGATGATATCTGCCACGTTGAGGTCACTTCCTGTAAATTATGTCTGATAACACCTGTCACTTCCAGTGATCTGTCACTTCTAGTAAATTATGTCTGATAACACCTCAGCAGGAAAAATGTAAGGCAATTTCTATCGAAATCTATCAAAATTTGGTAGAAAGTATGTTCTTACGAAGTACCGCTAATGTTAAAGCTAAATATTGGTAACCATACATTTTATTAGAATGCAACCCAAAATATTTTCTTTTCACAGAGATTGTACTGAAAGATTCATTTAGTAGAGTTGCTAGACTTCATGAGTGAATCAATCGAACGTAAAAAAGTATACGAGCGTACCTCTGGGAATAACTATACGTTTTTAGATTAAATAGCCTGTATATGAAAAATTCCTACCTATTGTGAGAACATATTCTTTTTTCTCATATTTTCCTTCTGTGCATATTTCACAGTTCTTAATCTCAGTTAATAAAAAATTAATTCCATTATTTTCTATGGAATAATCGGAATAATTCCATATTAAATAATTCGTACTGTATATGGACTAATACATCTAAAATAACTTTACTCGGTGTTTTACCTTCTTGAAAGCCTTCTCTGCCTCTTCATACATGTTCAGATGATGTAATGTTCTTCCCACATTGATATGAGCTCCAATATCATCGGGTTGAACTCTATTATTGAAATTACGAAATAAGTATTTTCAAATAACAATTGCTTGACAACGTAACAATTAGAGTTTAAGAAGTAATAATTGTGTTAATATACATCCTAGTTACAACCTGACAGCTACTTGAAAATATTTCAATGCTTCTCGATGCTTTCCTTGGCTTTCCAGAGAATGACCAACGTTGTTATATAGCTTAGCATTTCTCTGGTTTACACGGATACCAGCCATGAATATTGTATATTCATTCTGCCTATCAGAAACGGAAGAAACATTAAAACTTATATTTAAGAATGCATTAATTTTTATACAACTAAGAAGTTCAATAGTCAATTATATAACAGTTTGCGTAATGTTTTTTTATGTATGTTATAGAAAAAATGTATCAAGCAAAAAAGCCTGAATACTATGAAAGGCTTTTATGATAAGTATGTTAAAATTTCAGACATAGATATGTTTGTTATATTGTACCATTTTAATCAGCGAATAAAAATTCTTAAATGTGATTGCCATACCAGAATTATTTCATATTGACAAAACGTTTTCAGTAAATAATGCCCTAGACATACTAACAATGCTGTCCCGTTTAATATCGTTGCGACTGAAATTCTAACCATGGTGGAATTACCACATACACATATCTAATTTATTTTCGTTGGTTTTATGCACATGACTCTAGGTGTTCTGTAGTCTGCTTTTAAAATCTTGCTCCGAAGTTTGTATTAGTAATGTGACCCGATGTAATAGAGTTTCCATGTTTTCTATGTTCCCCATGGACCCCCCCCCCTAAAAAAAATAAATGAATAAATAAAAACTACATTATTCTGAATCAGGTTTTGAATGAAGTTCTAATTGTTTTATTTTTAACCACACCAACTGGAGAAATACACTTGTTAACCTTTAATTTTTTTTAAATTAAGTGGTAAAGAAATAAAAAGGAAAAGTTTTCTGTTTATATGAAAAATTAGAATTTTTAGTTCCTCCCTTTATTTTTAATTATTTTACAAACAACACCATTAAAAACGACCAGATGATTAGTTTTTACTGAAGCCAACATACAATAGAGAAAATTAGATATGAATGTAATCATCAAATATGTTGGGAAAATTACTCAAAAATTACTCAAAAGTATAATAGTTATTTCTTTTTTCTTGCGTAGAGCCATTATTCATATTTTTTCATCCATAAAATAATTCTAATTTGTTCCTGCATTACTTCCTTTTATAAAGATAAAATCATCATGATAAATTACACTTTGCGAAGGAAAAATGCTATAAATTAATATCCTTGTCAATCCAATTCTGAAGTTTATTTATTATTTCAAATGCATATGACAAAGTACGCTGAAATTAATATTCCAAGCCCAATTATATAGTGAAACGAAAAAAAAAATACACGATATATCATAAAAATGAAAGTAGTTTTAAAAATAAAAAAGCATTAATTAATACTTCAAGACATAATTATATACGATATAGTTTGCTTAAATTTGTATGAAAAATTGATTCGGTTTCATTGAAAGATGTATTAGAAACTTTATTTTCTAGGATCGGACAAATCAGAAATATGGCTTATTCATGTATATGTTACGGTCAAAGTCCGAATTCGGGTCGGGCCAGTTCGCGAAATGGTTGGCCACTTCTAGCATTGGCAAAGTCACTTGACCAAATCCCGAAATAATCGAAAATTTTGCGAGCTTTGGTCAACCATTTCGCGATGCGTCCGACAGGCCTCAAGAAAAATTGCCCTTTTCTCTTTGAAGTGATTTTTTTTATTAAACTTAAGGGATTTTCAAGGTTGTTATAATATGAGTTAGAACTGGTATGATCAACTTCCGTTACAGCATGATACAGCTCGGTAAAATCACTAGCTTTGGTAACTTTTCTTGGATAATTCGTGAACTGGCCATTGATTGCCGGGCTTATCGCGAATTGGGAGATCAAACTACGAATTTCTCGTAAATTCTTGATTATTTCGAGTTTTGGCCAAGTGATTTGGCCAATGCTAGAAGTGGCCAGCCATTTCGTGAATTTGCCAACTTCGAATTTTGGCCATAACATATATATTTGTACTAGATCGTCTGCACAAGGCTCAGATATATGCCCTAAATTCATATCAAGAAACGCCTTTTTTAAATGATAACGTTTTTATGGGTAACTAGCTGAAAACCCGTACTTTGCTACGGAGTACATTCAAATTAAATACAACGGTCAATGTATGCAATTAATGCCAAAAATATGTATAAATAGATTTATAATAAATACAAAGATCAATGTATGCAATTGATATAAATAAAACGAAAAAATATATTTATAAAAAAAATCGTAGTGGATATTTTTATAGACAAAATAATGTAGAAGAAAATATTGAAATTAAATCTAATAGGGCATACTAAAGAATATAGTACAGTTGATATAGTACAGTTTGGGGAACATTTCTTTTACTGTATTTTAATATTTTTTTTGATAATGTCCAATCGTCTGCCGCATTAGCAAGAAAAGAAAAATATTTTTTTTGTCTATTTAGTTGTTATGCACGTGACGATAAATTTATCTAAAGTACCAGAAAAAGAAATCACGTGATCAGCATTTAATAAATTAAATTCTAAAATTTAATCTTTAAAAATTCACCAAAAATCAGAAAATGGAGATAAAGATTTGAAAAATATTTCATTTTAAAGGAATTTTTATGATATTTCTCGTGATATAAATTTGATAACCCTCAAATTATTATTTTAAATGCAAACTTAAAAACAGTTACTAAGACAGCTTAAAAATTTAATTTAAAAAAATCTAAGAAGAATTTTTCAAAAATATTTCTTAGTGCACCCCTACACCATAAGAAGAATCGCCATGCAAAATTTCAGCCTTTTAGGTCCAGCGGTTTGGTGTGTGCGTTGTATGTCAGTCAGTGAGTCAGTCAGTTACGGAACTGTTTCATATATATAGATTAAGTGAAAAAAAAGTCATGTAATACTTTACCAGTCAAAGTTCCTTCGGACGGTTTTCGAGGCATACAAGATAAGAATAAGTACTATAAAACACCAAGATATAGATTTCAACTTTCTGTAAAGGAAAAGAATTGTACAATGATTATTGAACATTAATGTTACGTAACCTCGAAGATAAGTTTCATGGAAACGGGTTAAAAATAATGACAGAAAAATTACATGCGGTTATGAAGTAAGCTCCACCCGTACGATATCAAAAGGCAAAAACCCATGCTTGGCGTGTAGAGCACCCTCTCGGCAATCACAAAACCGACGGGGAAAAATAGATTTGACGCTGGTAGAAAAGGGAAGATAAGAAATGCTGTGCTCTGTGAAAAGAAAAGACGCAAATATATATTATTCAATACCAACTATATACTGTCAGTAGTGTATATAACAGTATATAATAATACTGCAGATGTCATTCAGAATAACTAAAAGACAAGAAAGACAGCAGTATGTTTTTTTATTATTATTACCGTAGAACTGTGATTATCCCATGTTGTACGAACTGATATAAACTTGGATCAATGGAAGATCACTCTAATAATTTGAAAAGCGGTGGCTTTTAAAGATTAAAGTGACAGGTACAAAGATTATACCCCTTTATATAGTACAGTAATTTTTTTTTTTTAATTTCATTCTATACTTTAAAGAATTTAATATTTTGATAAAATCGAAGAAAAACTATCATTTCAAGTTTATTTTCGTGTTACATTGCAACAAAGCTGACAAATATAATTACTTTAGCAATAGAAGTGTCTTCTTACCATGTTTTTATTAACTCGCTTTCTTGTTTATTTGTGTGTTTGTGTGTTTGTGCGTTTGTGTGTTTGTCCCGTACAAATCTTGCAATCGATTTTTAACTAACTTCCCGACTAGTTAGACATTTGAAACTTTTGCAATAGCTCAGAACACGATGACAATGCATTATTCTAATACTTTTAGCCATCTTTAAGCAGATTTAAATTTATTTTCAATTATTTTCAGTTAATTTTGTTTTGTAGACTGGGGCAGCCATCTATTGGCCGGGACGGGAACGAAAAGTTAAACGCAAGTTAACTTCCAATTAACTTCATTTTCTTTCAAGTTGATGGGATAATTCATCAAAAATTTTTAAAAAGTATTTATAAATACATAGAATTGTCAAGTTTATATGATTCAACAGAAAATTTAAAAACATGGTATATAAAAAGTTCTTTTTATCTTGTAATTATTATTATTAAATTTAGGGCTACTATGCTGCAGTTAATCACACTCAACTCAGTAGCTTTATGTAGATCTTTCATGTACTCCAGAATACATTAGTTCTGTGTGCCCGACGTAGCCAAATGGTAGCGCGTCGACTTTCGGTGCTGAGGGTTCTCGTATTGAATCCCGACAAGCGCAGTTAAATATCTTCGTATCTAAGCCGTATATGAGCCCGTTAAATACGTAGAACCGAAGGTCTTTTTGTGATGTCAGTGGGTGGCGAAGGTACAATCCCCTCAACTATCGCCCGTCGGGGACAAAATTATGGTGGCACCTAACCAAGTCGGATTACGACTCTTGTGGTGCTTTTGTAAACCGCAGCCGCACTCCTCAGCCCGCGCAACTTATATGGACCTGGTCTAGAACTTCCGGTTAGGGGGCGTTAGGAATAACAACAACAACCACGACTTTAGTGCTGTTCTGAAGACATTTAGATCGTATATAAGAGGAACATAGTCCTTATTGGCGATATCATAATGGTCTTTTTGCCGGATTGTTCATTACCAATAATCACATCATTCATTTTCTGGCTTCATTTCAGTCATCATTATCCATTCAAAATTTGTTTACCCTTAGTTTCATTGTTGTGGTTTTTTCCCCTTTGCTTGTTATTTCTTGTACTTTTAAAGTCAGGGTGAATAGTTGGATTGTTACAGCAAATTCTCAAATTACTTCTAACATTTATCAAATCTAGTGCATGGTTACGAAAATGATGAAGATCTTTAACGAAAATCAGCTGTTTTCAAGTTAGATCGAAACATATTGCTGACATACGTTTAAATTACACAAACATCTTGTATTGCTTAACATTTTATAAGTATGGAATTTTTACATAAAAATATACAAAAAAAAAGGAGTTTAAATTTTACGAATCATCGTGTTGGAAGTATGTAGATTATTTCTCCTTCAGGCTATGTTCAATTTTCATAAAAGACTTACTATTTTTATTTTTATTTTTAAATAATTCATTATAACAGTTGTTTCATTTTATTAATCATATTGTTTGTAATTTGTATTCTAATTGTATTTCTGGTCAATAGATGGCATCACTATGTAACTTTTTTTTACTTTAAGCTAAAATGTTTTTTATTCTGTTGTTGTTGTTGCACATTTGACTCTGAGGAATGGCAAGAAAATGGCTAAGAAATGTTTAATCTGTTGTGGTGATTATTCTATTCTAAGCAATGTCATAATTAAATAATTAAAAAATCGCTATGTTGGATGCGATTTCGTTTATTCTTTCTTTGTTAAAGATTCTGTGCAGTTTATTGTTCAAGCTATTGACATTTTGAAGTCAATTATTCATTTTGTAAAAAATAAATTCCCTAGGGCAGTGGTCGGCAAACTCATTTGTCAGCAGAGCCAAATGTCAAAAGTACAACGACTGAAATATCTTTTGAGAGCCGAATTTTCTAAACTTAAACTATATAGGTAGGTACATTGTTATTAATTTAATTAGGATACTCCAAAGCTGGCCTTTGCTAAAAACGTCCTCAATCTGAATAAGGTACGTTCGCTGAAGTCAACCCCTTCCAACTCTTCCATCCACACTCGTCTTGTATACTTATTTCGTCTATCTCCTTTCGTTCATCCTCTAAGTATGTCCAAACCATCTCAACATACCTTTCTCAATCCTCGACACTACATCTTCTATCACTCCACAGCACTCCCTAACATTAACTTAATAAACTGTACTAAAAGTTTTTTTAAGTCTTAGTTAAACTCTAGGTACGTTGAATAAAACTTGATATCATACTTAATATCGATATTATTTATTGATAAAATTAAATTGTAAAGTATCCATAAAATTAAATCATGACAATGACAGACAAACACTAATATGAACAATGGCTTCGCATCTCCTTGGAAAGTTTGGGTAAGTCAAGTTTGTATGTTGTTTTTTATTTTAGGCACAGTTCGAGGTTCTCATCAATAAGATGAATTCTCAATTTACTCTTGATAAGGTTCATTCTTGAAAATGATTGTTCGTACGAATATGTAGACCCGATTAAGAAAGAACAGCAAGCACTAGTTTTTCCAGCTGATTATATGAGTCAGCAGTGGTATTTATTCTAGGTGTTAAAAATCATATCTTCCTTCTCCAGATCTTTCAAAGCAGACCACTTGTGCTGTGAACTAAGTTCACATTTGTTTATCTCCAATATTTCTATATCAGCACAAAGACGTTCAAATTTCGAACTCCACATTTCTTTGTTTTTTAAATCCAGTAACTGGTTAAAGTTTCTAATGTCAAATTTTCTAATGTCAATATAAAGGGTTTGGTTTGGTCTGGGAGCGCTACGTCATTTTTTGCTACACGAGGGCTAATTAGACCGGGACCTACTGCTTAAAGCCGATTCCGAATGGCTACAAACATCCATGCCAATTGTGGGACTCGAACCCACAGACTCTGGTACCAAGGGCCAGCGCCCTAGCCATTCGGCCAGCGCCCGGCTCAATATTAAAGGCAGAAAAATTTAATTCTGTTACAGTAGCATTAAGAGGTTTTTAACAGAAGTTAACGTCGCTTTGCTGTTTCTGACTTCCTGAAACCTGTCGAGAAAAGCTTCCCTAATATTTAAAAGTGTTGTTTTGAAATACAAAATGTCAATATCAGAATTATTTTCTTGGCGATGTTTCAACAGGCTTGGAAAGTGAATCTAAGTTTCTCTATCAAAATCTTGAGTAATAAGAGATAATTTGTTTTTGAATGAAATAACTTCTAACATCGAAAAAATTGTGTATCCTTTCCCCTCTTGTTTACGAGTTAGCTGATTTAGATGAGATGTAACGCCTCCCATGAAATAAAATTTCTGGATCCACTGATCGCTCGTTAGTTCTGGATAGTGAACACCCTTCTCAAGGAGAAATGCTTTAATTTCTGTTTTTTTAAGAAAGCGAAACGTTTCAAAACGTTTCCTCTTGAAAACCAACGTACCTTGTTATGCAGCAGAAGATCTATGTACTCACTCACTTCCATTTCTACTAAAAATTCTTTAAATTGGCGATGATTAAGAGCTTCAGCTATAATGGAGTTGATAATCTTAATCACCAATTTCATAACTATGCAAATTTCGTCTAAAAATGTCTGCGCACAAAGAGCATCTAGATGATGCAATGGTAATGGACTCATTGTAAGTACCTCGTGATTTTTCTCTCAAAATAGCAACAAACCCGTTTCTTACGCCGGTCATACTTTTCGCCCCATCTGTTGAAATTGAGACAATTTTATCGAGTAGAATATGAATTTTTTCAATCCACTTAATTACAGCATTTGCTATATCCTCTCCACGTGTTTGATCTTTGAGTGACAATAATTCTAAATGTTCTTCTTAAGAACCTGTAGATGAAATAAATCGTACAAAAATGAAACTAACGCTGTATCATTTATGGCACAAGACTCGTCAACTGCTATTGATAAAGCTAAAGCCAATTTAAGATTTTCGACTTCCAGGTTGGTTATATTCGAGGACTATTTTGTCTAGTCTAGTGTTTTCTACCGGAAGACGCTCTCGGAAGTAATACATTGCAAAACACGATGCAAAGATATGACTTGATGATACGGGTTGACATTTAATCTTTCTGGAAATGTTTTCTCATTAAGTCGCTTCAGAGCACTCGCCTAAAGATAGACACATAAACACCAAGTATGTAAAAAATGAAATATGAAAACCAGTCATCACGAAGTTTCAATCGCACTGTACATGCGAGTCCGTACGTGGTATTTTGTGGAAGAGCCACACTCAGGGGGCCAAAGAGCCACATGTGGCTCGCGAGCCACGGTTTGCCGACCACTGCCCTAGGGTTATTCCGTATGTCATGGATTCGACAGTTATGTATTAAAATGAAGTCAATATTAAATGCATTTAAAGGATACATGCATGGAACTAAATTTTTTAGTGTTGACTTATTATTAAAGTATTATTCAGATGATGCTAAAGGTAAGCCATTCCCGCATTACATTATTTAAAAAGAAATAAGAAGATTGATTAATTACACTTAAACAAGAACATTAAATATTTTTGTTAATGGATTCTCACCCACCTTGGAGTCCACCAACATATAAAATTATAGTAATAAAATAACTGACCCACATTCTAAGAAGAAAAGACGCATAAAAATATAAAAAGCATAGATTCTCGTATCACTGATGAATAGAGATATACAGAACAATGCAAAATCCTCAAGTGACATACTATAACTATTCCTTAAAGTTTGCAATTAGCAATACAAATAAAATAATATAAAATTTACATGTTTAATAATATCAGTTTGTGTTTTAAATGGATTTTATACACACATATGCTATTAGTATTGCTAAATTAGGATTTAAACACTTATCACACAACAGAGATTAAAGATTGACACGCGGCGCTAATTATGTAAGTGTAACAGGTAATCCCTTCTCGAGAATTTTGATAAGCTTATATCAAAATATGTTTGATTTCTCATCACTGTATATAATTAGACTTTGTGTATAATCAGATAAAATGGCTAATTTTAATCTGAAAGTATTTGACTGTTTTATTTACTGTTCTTTTATCGTACTGTGTGCATACTTCATACTATTAATGCACTGTTGTAACTCAGATATAGTTCTCATTTATCATCAAAGATAACAACGTACCATCAAAATAATTCTTGATCTTGAGTCATCTTCCCACAGACTTCTCCACATGAGAGCTATCAATATTCCATAGAAAAAGATCGTTGCTGCGTTGCGATGATCTAAAAGCGAACTTACTAGAGGCACTGTTCCCATTGTCCAGTCACAGCACAGATCGGATGGGAAGCACAACAACCAACCGTTTAGAGCAAACAAAAAGTGCATGGTCATTTCACGTGTTGGACTTTCAGCAGATGCGGCTGGGTTATCAAATCTAGAAACAATAAATCATTTTCTAACTGATGAAATTCGATGTTTATTAAGTTTCATCATTTCATAGAGACGTTACACAAAATCATCTAATTAATCAAACAAAAATTCAACATGTAATTTTACCCGAATTTAGAAACATTTATTTATAATTTTTATACTCAATTTGTACAATTTATTTAATACTTTCTTCTGTAAGTAATACCTCCATGCAATTAAAATGTTTCTTCAAATATAGAATTGTCAGACGTTTACAGTAATAAGAACTACTCTTTGAATGTGCATGACCATTACAAAGAAGATAATTCGTATGCTGTTGCTAGTCAGTTTTACATTCAATTCCCTATGGATTTCCATGGGCATTATACAGTATACAATTTATATGAGAATTATACAGTAGTATAAAATCCATGAAATGAGAACATATTAATATAAAAAGTTCAAGAAAAATTTACCTCTTTTTAAACACGTAATATATATCATTATGACGTCAATAAGCTCACGTTCCCTTTTAATTCTTCTCCCTGAAAATTTCCACAATTATGGATTTAAATTTATGTCTTTTCTTCGAGGAACTAATGTTGCATGCAATCATTATATTTAATACTCGTGTATCTGGGGAAAATGTGAGCCTAGTTTCTGCAATCTTACTCGATTTTGGTCTAGATCCTAGCCGATACATCGGTTAATCTGTTGAAGATGTTTGATGGACAATAGATTCTACGAACATGGCAACAGCGTAAAGTTACCATTGATTGATAAAAGAAGCGATTCAACCTTTTAAAACTAATTAATCAAATTATAATATGCTTGAACATCATTTAGGGCTAACAGCCATGCTGTATTTAAGAATCCGAAATTAAAAGCCTAATTTCAGGGCCAATGAAGATGTTACATATTCATCACATATTTATAAGCTAACTTGGGACAGGACGAACATAAATAATTAAATGCTACGGAGATTATATTAATATATTTTTTTATAAATTTGATTTCTTAAAACTGACTTTTTATAAGATAAGATAATCATGTCTCGCACCAAAAATTCTTAGATATTTTATTTGGCCCGAAAGAATGTAGTAAGTAAAACACCAAAGTTAATTAAAAAAATAGTTGAAAGGTTCATATTCATTTCAAATTTTTAGCATATACAGTAATAGAAATGAAAAATAATTCCACAACGTTGTTTTCCTTAAAGTCCACAAAAAAAGAAAAGCTTTCGTCTCATTTGTCACATAAAAATTAATTAAGCTTTTTCTTTTAGAGCGTGATGTATCACAATAACAAAGAACATGAAAATAAAAAAAGTGGGAAATTTTTCATAATCTGTGCCGAAATTTTACGATAGTACATTTGATGATACTGCTATGGTAAAGTATTAAATCTGAATAGCTCTTTGCATGCTAGAATATTACGTGAAATAGGTTTGTAGACATATGCATGTTTTAAGTTACTATAACGGGATTTTTAAATATGTTTCCAGAAGTAATGAGATTATTTTTTTTGTCATTTTATTTCTTTCAAAACTGGAATCATTTGAGTTATTCCAAAATAAAGTTATAATAGCTGTAGAGAATGGAGGTTCTATGACTAACCTAAATGATGTGAGAAAAATTTACTTTAAATTTCTTACTTTGTAAAAACTGGCAACTGAGCTCCCATTATATTCAGTCTAATGAGGAGAAGAAATGTTGAGAAAATTGCTAGAGCGGCCATTCGAGTTATACCACCACTCAGCCATGACAGTCCTTTCGGACTCTGGACGATCTGAAGCAGTTCAGGAATCCTGAGCTGTGATTAAAAATAGAGACGCTTAGCTTCACACTCAGGAAAAAGAACATTATTTATAAAAACACACGCATTTATAAAAATAAAACTATTCATATATATTTAATATTTTTGTCATCATGTAAGTTTGATTTTATTACGACGATAATATCAAAGTCTTTACACATAAAGTTGTTTAATTTTATTTGATATATATATATATATATATATATATATATATATATATATATATATATATATATATATATATATATATATGTGTGTGTGTGTGTGTGTGTGGTTCTCAAAATAATGGAAATCAATATTAGTGGCGTTTATGAATATGATTCGTATTCCTTAAAACATAAGTCTGGCCACCGGTATTTTTTTTATATAATATATTGTATGTATTATTCTACCGTCAGGTAGCAGTAATGAAGCTAAGGGCATCATGTTTGTTTGTTTGTTTGTTTTTTTTTTTGGGGGGGGGGGGGTAACAGCGTAAAATGTCAGACCTTGTGAAAAGGGCAAATTATTGGAGCGCGTTTAAATTGAATCGCTATTACTGGAACTCCCAGGCTAATGGGTGTTTTTCGAGCTATGGTATCGGAAGTCATGATAGAATACAGAGTGCACGGAAAAACATCCTTTGCTAAACAGAATAGGGGACGAAAGGGAGAGCTGAGTGAAAGAAAAGGACGAGGTATTGAAACGGATTGTAACACGAAAAAAAAAAAGAACTGCAACCAAAATGACCGAAGATCTCAATCGGCATCTGCATGTTCTGGTGCCAACCATTAGAGGTAGAATGGAAGTTCACAAAGAAGTCATTTAAGGAAGAGTAGTTATTCCCAAGCCACTTGTAATAGATGCCAATACAAAATATCGTCCACAATGGTGCCACGTGCGCAAATCCTGGTCGAGAAATATGTCGAAAAACGGCATTTGATTCGACGAATCATTATTCACATTGTTCCTCGCAACAGGACGTGCGTATGTCTGAAAAACACCTACACAAGCGTAAGATTCTGCTATCTGAATTCGATCCCCTCAATGTTAACCTACGGAGAAAATGTGTCTCAAATTAACAGCTGCATAAATGTTAGTAATGAAATAAAAATTGTATTTTTTGATAGCCTGAACTTTTCTGCAGCTTGCAACATGATTCATTTTATAAATTTCGTACACCAAAGGAAATGATGAACGTTTTAAACACACTATACCAGATTTTTCCCCGAATAATTTAAATTTTTAAAATTTTCTTTGCATTTTTCTTTAAATCGAAATTAAATGAAATTCCCCAAGGTGTAAAAATTCTTTCTCTATTACGGAATACAATTAAAATAATTCTTTAAATCAAGTTGGCAATCCTTGGACAAATTTTCTCCGTAGTTTAACATTGAGGTGAGCGAATCCAATAGGTTTAGAACACAGCAGCCTTAAATATTTCATACGATTGATTCCGACGAATCATTATTCACATTGTTCCTCGCAACAGAATATAATTAATAGATAAATTAATACGTAATAGATAATTAATAAGAATTGTAATTAATAGATAATTTAAATATTCTTTTAAAATTCTTTGTTGTATTTTCTCTAAATACAATTTATTGTTTAACAAAACATTTTGCTTAAAATCCATCGAAAGATTTCAGATTCAAGAGGACCCTTCCCTCAGCCCCTGAAATCAATGTTAATTAAGTACAGAGGTCTTTTACTGATTTCAAATTCTCCTTAAAATGTTTCTCATCAAAATGTTTCTCATTCAAATGCCATTTTCTATGCTTTAATTTTGTCATAGAATTTCATTTTTTTTTTAAATTGAGTTCAAAAATTTTATTACTGCTAAATTTAAAATATAATCCTAAATGGTAACTAAAAATTATCTAGGTATATGATTTGTAAAGTTTTAACATATACTTTGAGCAAAAAAAAAGTTTCCTCAAAGGTACACAGATACCGTGAATGATATAATTTTATTTACCCTGTGGACAATGAAAATTTCGTATGCACAGCAAACTCCAACGACTGTGATTCCTTGTTCCTTCGAAAATGTTGCCATCCCCACAAACAGAACGCAGAAAGCCATAGAAGTCCAATCTATTGATTATACAGTATACAGTTTTAACATTCAGCATTTTAAAACATGTACGGCAAAATAAATTAATATAAAGAGTGAATTATACCCAGAAAAATAGTAAACTTATATTACTGGTTGTCAAAAAAGTTTTCTTTTCATGCAAGTAGATTGAAAAATAAAGCATACAAGATAAAGGAACAATATTTATGGAAACTCCTCCTGGATTTACAGAAACTGAAAATTAGCAAAAGCTTGATTTTTAAGTAGTTGCTCTAAAAGTAAATTAAGAATAAAAGGTATTATTTATTTCATTACATGTACTTTATTAGAATTAGAATATTTTATTGAAAGTTTAGGTGCACTTTTCTGCCTCCGGAAAGATCACTTCTTGCTTCTTCTAAAAAAAAAATTTTAAATGTATATTGCCGTATTTCTGCTTATGTTTTGTTTGCAAGAAGTCGTCCTTTTAAGGTGGTTTCCATGCCAATGTTTTCGTTCGCGATCTCAAATACTTTTCTAGGGCATGTTTGTTGATGTTGGCTCCCCTATCGAGTAACCCGAAGAGTCAAGTGGCAAAAAGAATCAGAAATATGCAAGGGTCAATGTTCTTGGTAAAAGTTCCTACATCTTTGGAAAAAAATGTATTCATAAATATATACCAATACAAGAATCAATGGATGATGAATTTGTATATTAAACACTTGAAAATGCAAATAGAATTAGTAGTGATTATTATTCTTCAGTTTTCAAACGTAGGCGCTATCTTTCTAATGTATTTGATTGTTTAGATTTTTTTTTATCACATCAACTATATTTTAATAAACTACCATAGGGAAATCAAGATTGATTCATCCTAAGAGAAAAGTAATTCATTTTTTAAAAAATGCAGATTTACCTGTCGCAGGATAAGACGTTGCTGCTTCACAATAGCATAGAAAAGCTAGTAAGAAAAACAATGAAGATAATATTTCAGCTCTCCCAACGACGCCAGTTACCTGATTTTTTAAATAAAAAAAATCATTTTGTACATTTAATTACTGATATTTCACTATTTTACACATGATAATAATTAAGTTTCAACAATAGTTCAAAATATGGAGGAAAAGCCCCATATATGTATATATGAACTACAAGAAAATTAAAACTTTTAAAAAATAAATTAAAGGACTTTTAATAAAATAAATTTACATTTTGAAAAGAAAATGAAATGCATTAAATATTAATAAAAATTCTTATCCGGATTAGTCTGGCTGATTCACCCGACTGCGTCATGAGCCATTCGGGTCAACCTATTACTGCTTTACATCTTGAAGTGTGCCCTGCACTTCTGAATTTTAAATCCCTTGTTTTGAAGTATTAGAGAGCTCGTGGTCTAATGGTATAGCAGCCAAATGATCAGTATTTTTAAAATAAATAAATAATATTAGTAAAGATCTATGAACAATAAAAAGTTTAAAAAATTTAATACACAATAAAAATTTGTGTCTTAGTAAAAAAGGGAAAATCTGATAAAGATAACTAACATAGATAATGCTAAATTTGTTCTGTCTTCAGTCATGAAATATCTGTCATAAAAGCATTAGTTTATAAGTATAAAAACACATTTTGATTCATACATAACATTTTATGTAAAAATTGTTTTAACTGTATTAATCATGATTTGAAGTAAAAAAAATAATTTTGATGCATACATAACATTTTATGTAAAATTGTTTTAACTGTATTCGTCATGATTTTGAAGTATAAAAACAGATTTTGATGCATATATAACATTTTATGTAAAAAGAATTTTAACTGTATTCATCATGATTTTGAACATTTGTTAAACTGTTATACACTCATGGACAAAAAAATTAGCGCACCAAAAAATAATTGCGGGATCGTAACGAAACTTGCAATGAAGGTACATGTCGGAGAGATATGCAAATGATTAGAAATGCAGCGTGATTGCGCATTACGTATAGCCGGTAGAGGACGTTGAACATCGTACTCTGTGGAGTATAAAACAGGTAACCAAAGCTTGTTTGAGTGTGCTGAATTATTTACAAAAGAAGAGCTGAGATAGACATGCCATTACGCCGTGTTCGAAGACAATATAAGAAGTTGTCGCAGTTTGAGAGGGGAAGAATCGTCAGGATGATGGAAGCTGGGTGGTCAGCTAGGCGAGTAGCTCGTCAATTAGGCCGCTCTGATTGTGTTGTGAGGAGGTGTTGGGACCAGTGGACCCGAGAGATGTCATGTACACGAAGACCAGGCTCAGGACGCCCTCGACAGACCAGTCGTCGAGAAGACCGCCACATCGTAAGAAATGCACGCGTACAGCCAACTGCTTCATCGGCCGCCCTCCAGGCACAGGTAGCACCTTCACTAGGGGCCTTCTGTGTCTTCTTGAACAATACGAAGGCGCCTGGCTGAAGGACAGTTGGTATCGCGGCGCCCATTATGTGTGCTGCCCTTAACGCCCACCCATCGACGCCTCCGTTTGGAGTTTTGCCGCGCACGAGGAAACTGGACTGCAGCGAAATGGAACCAGGTCGTCTTTAGCGACGAATCCAGATTCAATCTCGGCAGTGATGACAATCGTGTTCGTGTGTGGAGAGCCCGTGATGAACGCTTCAATCCTGCCTTTGCTGTACAGCGACACATCGCTCCCACAGCTGGTGTGATGGTATGGGGTGCCATTGCCTACAATACACGGTCACCCCTAGTATTGTTCCGTGGCACCATGACAGCCCAGCGGTATGTTCATGAAATCCTGCAACCACATGTGTTGCCACTCATACAACGGCTCCCAGGAGCCATTTTTCAACAAGACAATGCTCGGCCTCATACGGCAAGGGTGTCACAAGACTGTCTCCGCACTGTTACTACCCTTCCTTGGCCTGTCCGATCCCCAGATTTGTCTCCAATCGAGCATATCTGGGATCATTTGGGACGACGAGTTGGGCATCCCACGAGTTTGAACGAACTAGAGGCAAGGTTACAGCAAATATGGAACGAAATGTCTCAAGACATCATACAGAACTTGTATGACTCAATGCCCGATCGTACCGCATCGTGCATTCGCGCTAGAGGGGGTCCAACGGAGTATTAACTCCTCCGTTCTTTTGCCTTTTTCTCTGAAATAAATTATCCTTTTTCTTTGATTTTCTTATCATTTATTTATATCAAAGTAGTCTTTACGTATGTAAAATTTCGTTTCATTTTGACGACTCCTTCTTGGTGCGCTAATTTTTTTGTCCATGAGTGTATTTTAAGAGAGTGTCGATATTTATTCTTTGCCGCAAACAATAAAGTACATTGCAATCGCAAATAAAGTGAAACTTCTTTAGACGGCCCCATACTATTTGACACCACCCCTCAAAACGGCCATATTTTGTTCAGAACCGACTCCATAGAGCCAATGTTATAGAAGAAACCTCTTTTCGACGGCCAGCCCTCTTAACGGTCACTTTTTTCGGAACCATTACTGGCTGCCATAGAAAAGTTTCACTGTATATACCTTTTATAGAAATAAATTTTATTGAAATATGTTTTTACTCTCTTAAAAATCTCATTCATTAATTTTTTTTAAAATAGATCACATTATTTCTCTGGAAATATGTTTTGCTATAACCGTTAAAGAATACGTTGCTGAATACATTTACATTTCAAACGATTATTGTAATTATTCCAAAAAGCAATCAGGCGCGAAGTTATTAAATAAAATTATAATCACCGTGATTTTATTTGTTCCGTTTTCAAAATGTTTTAAATCTATGATTAAGTTGCATGCCAGTTTTTTAACTCAGCTTCAAATACGAATCTTCTTTGGCACTACTGTTGTAATTAATTTTTCTTCAACACAAATATTTTTAGAATTCTAGAATGAGAATTCAAGTGCACTAAATAAAATTAATATGATATTAGAAAATTCTAGACTCTAATCAGTTAGCCATTGCTCATAGGAGATAAATAGTATTGATGGAAATTTTCGATTTGCAATTTTGTACTTTTTTCTCTGTTCATACAAAAAAGTAAAAATAAAATATCAATACCATTATAAATATGAACGAGTAAGAAAAAGTTAATATTTTATTTTTTCCCCGTATAAAAATTTCGTAACAATCCCTTTATGCTAATTTAATGGAATTTTTCATGTTCATTTTGTTTTCGAGCTTGTAATTTCACATTTACTTAGTTGTTCTAATTTTGGCATGTAAATTTAAAAAGAACAAACTTGAATATTTGTAGTCTAACCAGCGAAAATTAATTTTAATCACTCTCATTGTACGTTTGTGACAATTACAAATCTTGGCATGTTAATCTACAAATAAACACATCGGTTATGGGTCGGCGCATTTATGTATTACATTGAATTACAAGAGCAAGCTTGGTCGAATGGAGGTATAGTTAGATCTTAAAAAAACCACGAAATACTTGACAACGAACATAAAAACGTTTTCTTGCAAATGAAATTAGAAAGAGATTTTCCTCTTTAAGACTTACTTTTTATAGCTTGAAGTACAACTTATGTTGCATTTGTAAAAAGCGTGGGAAAAGGTTTTATTTAATTCTTAGGTTACTTTTACGTTTCCTTTTCAATAACTATTTAAAAATCATCGCATGTGTAGATATATTATGTGTATGTTGGTTACATCTACATACCTAAATGTGACTAAGAAAAATGCCCATTACTTTGATTTTCATTTTTTAAAATACTGTCTTTTCTCAAACACAGTTATATTTAATTTAAAAATATTAGTATGGGGGATTTCCCCAATAAATTAACTATTAAGTACTTTTTAAAATACTCCATTCCTAGTACACGTGACCCTGTTGATAAAAATTATTTTTAAAAGTAACTAAATTTGATCATATTGAATGAAATCAAAGTAAAAGAAAATATCTTTTAAGAGAAGAATTACTCTGCACTGAGCATGAATGCTTCTAAGCGTGTATTTTTAAAATCATAAAACATGTGTTAAAAAAACTACCGTTAATGCTACATTTGATGCTGTTCTACTGAGTGTAAACTGGTGGTGTTGCATAACCAGTTTTCTCCTAACTGCTTTATTGTTGAAATTTGTATAAATTACCCGGGTACATTTTATAAAATGCAGGCTATGTGAAAGGAAAACTCAAAAGGCACACTATAACCGCCATCGGTTCTTTAACAATAAATAGACAATACATTATTTACTTACAGCTTCAGTATGAATAGGATGTGTTGCAAAAAGAAGAGCCGCAATAAATGCTGTAGTTTCAGGCAGAAACATGATGCATATCCTAAAATAAATACAAACAGAGGAGTAAATATTAAATGCATTGTAATGCTTAGTCAAATACTCACACATTTACGTACATAAACAATTGTTTATTCTCATGCATTTTGAATCGTATTTTTCTGTCTTTCTCACACCGTTAAAGACTACAGTTTTAATTTTCAGATTGTTTATTTTACAGCTTCTTCATTCTAGACACTCAAATAATTTAATATATGTTGTTTGTGCATTGAATAAAAACCATTTTTTGAAATCAGCGTAGGAGTTACAAGATATTTCCTGATCCATCGTTTACATGATAAACAAGACGTAAATTGTATGAATTTGTCGGAGATTTTCAATCGAAAGAAAAAAATTATATCTCAATTTTAAAATATGACGATAAAGCCATTTTTAATGAGACTACCCTAAAACAAACTATTGAGATGATTTCTTTAAAAATTTTATAAATATAACTAACATTTCCTGTGTCATTAATCAAACGAAGTTAATAATGCTAAGCTTTTCACGTTAAGATTACAAGTATGTACATGAAGATTCACGTTAGTTGACTTACAGTCTGCCCCAGGGTATTCGAACTTGAAAAGGCAGCAAGTAGAATATTTTCGATTGTTTATTATTTTCAGTGCAACCCTGTCAAAATAAAATACGTGCAAACAGAAAAAAGTTGTCCTTGCAATTGATAATTGAATGCTGCAGTTGCTCAAATCATGGGTTCAAAAACCCTAAATTGTAGTTGGAAGTGTTTTATCTAGTATAGGGTATTAAAATGTGATTTTTCATCTACACGAGGTCTTCTACAGAGGGAATGCCTGGGGGATTTCCCCAATAAATTAACTATTAAGTATTTTTTTAAATACTCCATTCCTAGTACACGTGACCCTGTTTCGCAAAATTATTTTTAAAAGTAACTGAATTTGATCATATTGAATGAAATCAAAGTAAAAGAATTTATCTTTTAAGAGAAGAATTACTCTGCACTGAGCATGAATGCTTGTAAGCGTGTATTTTTAAAATTTACGTGTACATCATACCAATAACTTTTTTTATGGGAAATTGACTCTCCTATTTTGAGACATGTATTTTGCTGTCTGTTCTTTAAGGTAATTATTTTTAAAGCAAGCCTGATTCATATGTCGATGGGAAGTTTTAAGCATTTATAAATAATATCAAGAATTTTGTCATTAAAAATAGAAGATGACTGACTTAGATTAAAATACATTTCATGGTTTATGAATGAATTTCAGTTATCAAGTCCCAATGGAAACACACTGAAGAGCCAAAAAAGCTGGTAAACCTGTCTAATATAGTGTAGGGCCCCTACGAGCACGCTGAAGTGCTGCAACATGATCCAAATTGCATCGCTACTTCGGAGATGCTGTGTCCCATCTATCGAGCGCCGGCTATAACATCGTGTTCAAAGTCACGGAAATCATGATAACCTGCCATTGTAGCAGCAGGGTCTGATCTAAAAGCTTCTCCAAACACCAGTTTTATTATATAGGTGCTGCAAACCGCATCGCGTTACGCTGATTGGTTACATATCTCCGTTATTTGCATACACACGCCTATACCAGTTTTTTTGGGCTCTTCGGTGTATAATCTAAATTCGGTGTATAATCTTCGGTGTACAAAATAAATTAATTTTGTTTCAAATTTCTATTGTTGTTTTCATAAAATACAGGGATTATCAAAATAATGGAAGAATTGACCATTTATGCAGAACTTTCTAATAATTAACTGTAGGACCACCTTTGGCTTGTAAAACAGCTGGAATAAATCGTGCAATAGACTGATTTATGTCCTGAATATGATATAATAGAATCTTGTACCATTCATACTTCAAATTATATCCTAACAGTTCTAGTGATGTTGAAGAGGGGAGAACGTGATCCAACCTTTCTCTTCAAATGTTTCCACAAATGATCAATAACGTTAAGATCAAGCGATTAATGTGGTCAGGACAGATACTGTACCTCGTCCTCATGCAATTTAAACCACTTGTTGACTCGTCTGGTATGATTTACTGGTGAGTTATCGTCTTGGAAACACGGGTGATCATTAAAGCCCATAACAGTAAAGAGTCACCAGTATGCGTAACAATGGGCACCAAGTAGTTGGGATGGTTTGCCTTGGAAAGTGTTCACCAGAATCTATCAGTTGCAAGAAATAATATAATGCTTGATTCATCCCACCAGATGACACGTTTCAAATCATTTGAATTCCAAATTTTATGATACAAAATTTATGGCACGTTTTCTTAAATTGGTGTCAGTAATCAGTGACTTCTCTATTGCAGCACGACCATAATACCAGCATTAGACAACTCCCAACTTACTGTTATTAATGAAACAGGATTGTATTCCCCTTTGCCATTATTTGCTGTAATGTTCTCTTAGGTTTTTGGAGTACAATCTATACCAAGTTCCACCATTCCGTAACTTACATCCTCGTGTAAGATCCCCACTTTTTGCGTTCAGAGGCAACACCTTCTTCATTTCTATAACCTGTCATAATATTTAATACTGTGTTTCATCACACACAGACAGCATCTGCTTATTTAGTTACAGAAGCAACCAATCCTAACGCCAGCTAATTATCATATCTTCTTGCAAGTCACTATCCGATAATTGGCACATGAATTCCACAACAGCGAATTCTAAATCGACTGTACTACTACTGAGTGATAGCTGACATTTGTACTTCACCGTATTATATATTCTTGCTTGCCGATGGTGTCGCCGTCATGATTTGCATATTTAGCACCCTCTCCATTCTAAAGCGGTATTTCCATTATTTTGATAAGCCTCTGTAGTCAAACATTTGATTGCTTTTCATAAAAATATATAACTACGTATTTTATACGTCCGTATATTTTACCAGAAAACTTACCTCATAAATAATAAACAGACAATACTATGTAGTACAACATTAGCAAGATGATATCCAAATGGTTTCAGTTTATGAAAGTAGTAGTTTATGCGATACGTCAACACACAGAGAGGACGGTAAGATTTATGACTTTGTTCCTGCACGATAAAGTATAGAATAAAATTAAAAATATACTTACATAATGCAGAAACTTATACACTACAAATTTAAGCCCGAGGTCATCATAAAAATAAATACAATGCATGAAAAATACTATAATTTTTATCAGGATTCAATCAAATTGCAAAAAAAGTGTGTTTTAAGGGTACCGTTGCATTTATCTGAAGATTACAACATCTCTATAACAACCGGATAGAAGAATAATACTCGACATAGTTCTACACTGAAGTGCCACTGAATTAGGGATACCTACCTAGTAACGAGTTGGGCCTCCTCAGGCCTTGATAACGGCTGCCACACGACGAGACACAGATTCAACAAGTTTCTGGAAACGCTCCACGGGAATGGCTTGCCAAATGTTGGCTAAAGCTTTTCAAAATTCAGTAAGGTTCTTTGGTGCTGTGTGATGGCCTTTCACGCCTTGTTCCAAAACATCCCAAAGATGCTCAATAGGATTTAAGTCTGGGCTTCTAGGTGGCCAATTCATGACAGAGAAGTCAGAGGAATGCTCATCCAACCAGCCAGTAGCCAACCGGAACTTGTGAGAGGTACAGTTGTCTTGCTGGAAAACTCCAAAACCGTGCGGATAACAGAAGAGCATAAACGGATGGAGGTGATCACCCAGCAACTCTACGTACCGAATTGCATTGAGGGAGGTTGGTACACGCACCAAAGATCCCAAACTGTGCCACGAAAAAACACCCCAGACCATGATTGAGCCACCATACCCATACGGTGAAGCGAGCGTTGCACAGTCCGTTTACTGACTGTACGACTGGCACCGTCATTAAACTGGGTGGTAATTTGAGCTAATATTTGGCTTTACTGGCTACGTACAATACGCCTGAGACGTCTCTCACCACGCACTGTCAAGGCTAATTGTCCTTTGCAGTTTGCCCGATCGCTAGTTTTTTTTCCACCATCCATGTATTCTTGGTATACTCTTGACACTGTCGACCTTGAAATTCCTAGCTGTCTGACGATTTCGGAAATTGAATGGCCCATGCGTCGCGCACCTACGATTTGTCCGCGATCGAAGGCGTCTAAATCAGGCAGTTTACCCATACTGGCAATTCCAACAACTAATTCAAAACAACCACAGTACGCGCTATATATGCAGTTACCACAGCGCTCTCACTTGCGCATACACAATTTGCATAGTCTTTGCTATCCCTAATTCAGTGGCACTTCAGTGTATTAAAGCTTCAATAATGACAGTTCGTTTTTCCAACCACTTTTGCATCACGACTTCGTTCTTAAGTAAGTACAGTCGAACCGCCATATATCGAACTTCCCTATATCGAAATTTTCTATATATCGAACTGTTAGCAAATCTCCATGTTCATTACATAGAAAAACTTTTTCTATATATCGAAAAAATCTCTATATATCGAAATTTTTTTCACGACATATTGGGAGATTTTATTCCACTTTAGAATAAAATCTCCCAATTCTTGGCGTTTGAAACAATACTTCGTGGACTTTAATTCGTGGAAAATGACCCTGATGAAGTTTTTAATGTACTGATTAAATGCGAGCATTTCTTCGATGAACTTTCCGCAAAACTGGCTGTTCAGCAAGATATTCGTAGTTTTTTTTTAAAAGAATGTAACTGTGATCAATGTAACCACTGTCTGGATTATTGTTTTTTTTTAAAAGGTATATAGTAATCAATAAATATTTCACATTAATTCATCTTTTAGTTATTAACTTTCATTTAATGTGATTCGCATATAAATTGGAAATGGAGTTTCGTATACAAAAATTAGCTTTAATTTTAATGTTTTATGATAATTTTGATAAAACTAAGATCAATTCTACTTATCGAGATTTCTATATATCGAATATTTTTTCGACATTTTCCTACTTCGTTATATGGAGGTTCGACTGTATATCTCAGTTTGACTAGGAGAGGTCTTTATTGGAATTTTTAAACACCACCTATGTTGATTCTCTGTTCAGTTTTCCAGCTTACAACGACTTTAAGATATTTCCAACAATGCCCCTTTGGAATATCGCACACGTTGTAAGCCGCTTATGCTAGAATATATTCCAGACTTTAACTTAAACAAACTTCCAAGAGAGTTTAATCCTTTCAAAGAAGCTGAACTAAAAAAGTCTGTCGAAATGTAAACCGAACACTATTAAACTATAGAATCATGACATAAACTCAGCTAATCGACTTCCCTCCCCTCTTCTCTCTAATTCTTAAGCGCTGTTTTATCTAATTTTTGTGAATATAGTCTCCTCCGCATAATAGTGGATATGAGTTAACGTAGCGGAAATTACAGATCAAATTAGGCAGAGAATATAGAATTATTTGAGCTTAATGGAATCAAACTACCATTTAAAAGTAAGCCGATTAAGCTAATTTAAAGTATTACTTTAGTGAGTGATCATTTTCAAACAGTCACCATAATGCACTTATTATTGAAATAACCTCATCCACTGAAATCATTATTTCGCTGTCAATAAATAAAATAAAAATATGGAAAAAAAGAAAGAAAGAAAGAAAAATTCAACACGTTGGCAAAAATGTAAGTTCTATCAAAGGAAAATGTATCGTTGTTTACTAAGGTGTGAAGCATTAGTGTTTTAAATATTTCTGTGCATTAAATACATTTATTAAATAGAGGAAAAATTTTGATCTTTAATAGTTTTGGAACTAAATACTTTAATTTCTTGTATGTTTATTGGATTCCCACAGTGTGAAGGAAATAGTTGTTCATTTTTTTAAATTTTAAGTTGAGTGAATGGTACTGATCTTTTCTTGGATTTGTCTGTTATATTCTGACAATTAAGGGAAAATTCCTAAATGTAATAAATTGGGGTAGGGAGGATTAGTTATCTTGTTAGAATATTTGTAAATAGCCGTGCAGGTTGTCTATTCTGAGCGAAAATGACTTACCTTTTGTATAGGTGTTCCCCAGAAGTCATTCTTAAAAAGATTGAAGAGAGAAGTGGTGGGCCGAAGGTCTTGATTGTCTCGAATAGCAGACATATCATCAAAAACGAATCCACAGTTAAGGGCATTCTGGTAGCATAGAAAGGATGTTATACCAATCAATACGTAAAAGCAGAGAGTGATTCCTTTCCGACCCTAAAGAAAAAATTTTATTTATATAGATTATATTGCGTATGTTAAATACAGTATATTATAAATAGTACCTGGTAAACTACAATGAAATAGTGGGGTTTTTTCATATGTTTAACAAATTTATAGAAATGGTCAGGTGTGTTCAGAAAGCAAGAAACCGTCTAGCAGCACGAAGAGACGTGCTGATATATGTAGTTACATTGCATATGGCCAGTGTAACGTGGATTTTATCGTTACAGTTTTCTTATTAATTGCATCTATTATTAAATACGAGTAATTATTAATTTAAAGGATGTAATCACCTTAATGTTTGTAATGTTAATATTAATCTTAGGATATTTCGCTATAAGCATTTTAGCGTAATTCATGTATCGCCCCTTTTTTACGTGGGGGGTCTAAAAGGGTATGTCTTTACTCCAGTGCTATCTATTGATAGCATCCGCTATTTTGTTCAGCAATGTATTTTTTTCCAAGAACCCAATTTAAAAGTAGTTTCGTTTATTTGAAACTGCAATTTACTCGTACAGATAATTGGATGTTTTATGGCTTGTTGCCGACCTGTTAAAAAGGACCGGACGTTTTCCATCCGACATCGTAGAAATGAGTCAACGATCGTTAACTAAATCTCTTGAATACAAAAATACAAGGGCTATAATAAGCTATATACATGGGCGATGAAAACATGAGCTCAAAACATGATGACCACTCAGGTCAATGCTAACAGTAGTAGTGAAAAATGAGAGCAAAAATATCAAGAAGATTAGCTCCCCCCCCAACAGTCGGCAAGCCGAACTGAAAGGGGTGCTTAAGCATAAAATAAAAGGAAGCAGCTAGCTATAAAAAAATGTAGCTCTATCTAAATCTGACTGAGTAATCTCTTTTCATTCTGGACAAAGCGCAACACAGGCTAGGGTAGTATTAACTTTATTTAAACTAAAGTGTCGCCAAATACGAGGAGAGCTTACCGGTGTGCCTGGGCGAGTAGTACCGGAACTCATCGGTAAACCCTGAAAAGAACAAACCTTCGTAACTAGAAAAGCGGCGATTCACCGCCAAAAAAAATAGCCAAGTAGGAGCGAAAAGAGTGGGATGGCCACTGATTGGACTTAGCCAATAGTGAAGTGAAGCGGCGCCGAATATGATTGGCGAAACTCGCTCGAGCCCAAGAGGAGAACCTTTTAAGAATTTTCTCACGGAGATGGTTGGCGTCGCCAACAGATGTCGTAGATTAAAGTCTGGGAAATGGATACGGAATGTCCGAGCCATTGTACCTAATGCCAATTAAAAAGCAATTTCTACAAACCCTGGATGGAAAACGTCCGGTCCTTTTTAACAGGTCAGCAACAAGCCATAAAATATCCAATTATCTGTACGAGTAAATTGTAGTTTCAAATAAACGAAACTACTTTTAAATTGGGTTCTTGGAAAAAAATACATTGCTGAACAAAATTGCGGATGCTATCAATAGATAGCACTGGAGTAAAGACATACCATTTTAGACCTCCCACGTAAAAAAGGGGCGATACATGAATTACGTTAAAATGCTTATAGCGAAAGATCCTAAGATTAATCTTAACATTACAAACATTAAGGTGATTACATCCTTTAAATTAATAATTACTCGAATTTAAAGTAGGTGCAATTAATAAGAAAATTGTAACGATAAAATCCACGTTACAGCCAGCTCAGTGTATAACAAGATGCGCTATTCAGTTTGTCAGCGTTAACTTTATTGGAAATTTCATTTTTTGTCACTTACCTCACCTTTCCACCAAAGTTTCTATTAAAATCGTCTCTAAACAAGATACACTATTGAAAGTTTAATTTAAAGTAGCGCGATGAAAATTTTAGAATAAACTAAGAGCCGTTTACTTTATTCAATACCTATTTTAATAAATATTCTAATTTGTGTTTTGGAGTAACTATGTTAATGTTAAGGTATATAGTATTATGAATTGGTATTTAAATGACTTATGTAAAATAATTTTATTAAAAATTAACAGAATAAGCTTTTCTAACAACCGTACTTTATCTATGAATGTTACAATTCATAACGCTATCCCATAGGTGCTAAATGCTCAAAATAATCATGATTATATACTTTCGGATATTTATTATGTAGCAATGCTTGTTACAAAAAAAATATCATTAGGTAGCAATTGTTACATAACAGAGTTGTTAGCTATTTCTTCGACATTCTAAAGTAGCAAGTAATTACATTCAAATGCCATGATATAAAATCGAATTTTAATAAATGTCTAGACAATCAATTTTAACGTTTAAAGTTTTAAAATGCAGTAACATTTATTATTCACAATATATGGATTTTTTAAACTGCTATTGTATTTGTATTTCACCGATATTACACTTAACATAAAAATACCTTTTAAGCCTTTTTAATAAGACATTTATAAATTTTAAAACGCCAGAAAATTAACCAAAATAGCTTTTAAATTTTAAAATGAGTTTTCGTATGATGAAAGGAACTTTAAATATTTTCATTAATGAAGAGAGAATTGTAATGAACGTGCGTATTCAACCTAGCATAATACAGGGTGGTCATAAAAAACTTTGCCGATATATGGACCTCTAGCGGCTGTTCCGTTCCACCGATCGAGATGAGATTTATAGTTATTCAGAGATATGAGCTCGGGATTCTGTGAACGGCAACCAGGTAGCGCTCACGATTACGGTTATAGGCACGGAAACTTGAAATTTTCGAATGGCAACGCTAATTTTTTAACATCGCGAAATGCTCAGAGTATGCGAAAACCCTAAAAAGCGTTAGCACGGTACATGTATCATAAAAAAACGGACGCGTTATGAACACAAAAAAAAACGGCTCTGCGAACGACCTGTGATGGCAGCCGTGGGGAAAATGTGTTATCCAAATAAAACTTTCTTTTGTTTGATCTGTGTTGTCATCAGAGATTTGTCTTTTGCATCCGTGATATGCAAATTTTCCTCCGTGCGCTCCGATCATGTTTTTGTTGGCCGTTCGCAGAGCTATTTTTTGTGGGTGTATAACGTGTCAATTTTTTGTGATACACGTACCGTTCCAACGCTCTATAGGGTTTTCGCATGCGCTGAGCATTTTGCGGCGGGAAAAAGTGGGCTTTGCCATTCGAAAATTTCAAGTTTCTCTACCTATAACCGTACCCGGACGCCACTTTGTTGCCGTTCACAGAATCCCGAGCTCATACCTCTGAATAACTGTATCTGATATCTCATCTCGATCGGTTGAACGGAAGAGCCACTAGAGGTAGGTCCATATATCGGCAAATTTTTTTAAGGACACCCTGTATATGTGTGTGATAATAAACCACAATTTTAATAACTGCGTACGACTTATTGGAGATGCAGTCGCACGAGGGACTGTTGATTATATATCGGCAAAGTTTTTTTTATGACCACCCTGTAGAATTATTTGTAATGATATCATAAATTACTTAATTATTTCTTTCATTGATATCCGGATAAAATGTCTTTAAATACAAACTTTTGTTAGGGTAGACGACTCTAAATGTGTTTTCCTAGACTCAAACAAAGTAAAAAACATTCTTGATAAGTTATATTTTGTTTTTAATGAAATATGAAAATAATTACTTTTTGCCTGTAATAAAAATATACTTGCAGTCATTTCAAGCCTTATCAATTCATTCATAAAGTTAAATGTCTTATCATTTTGATTCAAATCCTAACAAACTGAATACAAACGCCTTTGCCTTCTTACATACTAAAACTTTACCAAATGCAAATGGACGACATTATGGTTCTTTAGCATGATATCTACCAATGGACATTGTTTTCAGTTTCAAATATACGTAGTAGGATTCAAAAGTTCCCGGACTGAGTCTATAACTTAAAAAGTATTATCGATAAAATTGCTGAAACACATCCTCCTTCGAAATAAGACCCTTGCGCAAGACGACACTTTTGCCATCGTTTGTAAAGGTCATTGAAACGTTTCTGGAATCCATTTTTAGCCATGTCCTTTCATTCAGCCTGCGATGTACTTTTAACTTCATCTGCAGATTGAAATCGACGACCCTTCAAGCGACTTGCCAGTTCAGGAAATAGGCTGAAATCGCAGGGGGCGAGATCAGAGGAGTAAAGAGGATGTGGCAAAACAGTTGTTTTCGTTTTCGCAAGAAAGTCAGCGACAAGGAGGGATCGGTGTGCAGGAGCGTTGTCATGCAAAAGCACCCATGACTGCTCAACCCACAATTTTGGTATCTTCTTCCGGATCGACTTACGCAAACGACGCAGGATGTCTACATAGAGTTCTTTGTTCACAGTCCGTCCTTCAGGGATAAATTCCAGATGCACAATGCCCTGGATATCGAAGAACACCTTTTCGATGTTTTCAGCGGCGCGGGAAGGCTACGGGCGGCCAACGCATTCATTGTCGGCACTTTCCCTGCCTTTTTTAAAACGTCGATGCCACTCAAAAGCTTGCGTTCGCTATAGTATATCACTGCCGTACGCATGCTTCAACATTTCGTAAGTCTCTGTACCACTCTTTCCCAAGGGAACACAAAATTTGATATTAATTATCTGCTCAACAAACTCCATTTCTTTCAATCGCCGGTTACTAAATGCACCCACCTACAAAATACGACCCCGTGGTGAGCCACCGACCACGAGATTTGGATCAAACCACTTTTATAACAGGGGTAGAACGCAGTAACATAGAAACGTTATCGTAGTCGCTCTACTGCAAAAATTCTTTTAGTTATAGGCTCTGTCCAGAAACTTTTGAATCCTACCTCGTACGTAACGATGACTTTACTTTCGCCAGGAAAAAGGTTTTGTATATTTATAGACTTGGATTCCATATAATGTTACACAGCAATGTTTAAATTATTCAGTCTTCAAAATAATACAAAGTTAGTTAATATTATTCTAAAACAACTATCTATAAACAAAAGTGATTAAAAATTAATTTTTAATCACAAAATTTTTTTTCACCCAAAGAAATAATACGTTATAGCCTGTAACAGATCTGAAAGTCAGAATTGAGCTATAAATGTAAAAAAAAACTCTTCTATTCTTTCTTTTGGGATATTTAACTAACTTAAAAACTGACAGGATACATCCATTATGCGTTAAAAAGTGAAAGTTTTTCAAATATGGTAAAAATAAGAAATTCTTAGATGTAATCTATGAAATATCAGAAGATCATTTCAGTGGTAGGCAAAACTGACTGGAAATAGTCACCAGTTAGAGCTAGATAGGCAAGCTTTCAAATTGTAAAGATGAATCTTTTGGGTTGCTTATAACCACACATCAAGATGATCACGTTAGGTATATGGTTATCATGGTGACAGTCTGTAGACGATGATCATGCGATCAAGACGGTTCTGCTAAAGAACAGTCATCAGTTTTGTCATGTGATGAGCATATGAGAACAAAATCTAGGCTTATAGCAACCGGTTGAGCTGGACATTCCTCCTTTATTATCCCTCCTATGGGGGTAACTTTTGTTTCATGTAATTTTCTCGTGATCAGCATTTAAAAATAATTGCTTTTCAAATCAATTAACTTTATATATAATGTCACTGCATGTATTTTTAAACGTTATCTTAATTTTTTTTGTATAATAAAAATATGTGTATCTACTTTAAAATGTCTAGATTTTAGTACTTGTGCGACACAAATTTAAAAATATATATCTCACATCCACTTAAATAAAACAAGGTATCAGAAATCCATTGTTTCATATTCAATACTTTTCCTCTACTTTCTTTTAACCTCAAATTTAATTTCTTTTTACATCTAAAAATACATCTAATGCAATATCCAATATACGAAATATTGCCGAGATTTTGTGTTTCCAATCTTGTTCAAAACATGTGACGGGATTTTTTTTCATAAAATTCCCTACTCGATTCTTTCTCTCAATGCTAAAATCCTGTTTTGTTTCCGAAGAAGAACCAAATATGATTTGGGATATTGAAACTACACCACGTATTTTTCAAACCAAAGATTGAAGTCTTCCAGAGGCTGAAAAGAAAACTGTTGATAGCAGTACTATACGAGGTTTTTTTTTTTTTTTGGTTTTTTTGTTTCATTTTTAGTCTTACCATGATGTTAATTTCCAGTTTAATATTACTTGGTAAATAACAGGAATTATAATTGAAGTAAATAGAATATGAGTAACAGTAAAAATCAAAATGGATTTCTATAGAAATAAGTAAAAATTCATAATACAGTAGAACCCCGATTTTACTTTGACCGTTTCGTACGTTATCCCGCTTCCTACCTCATTTTCTGCTGGTCCGTGAAAATTGCTTATACCGATAATGTTAAAATATCCCAATATATAAACCAAGAAGCAAATTTGCAAAAACTTGTTAGCATTGAACGTGCTGTAGTGGAAATTGTATCTAAAAGCAAAAAACAAGTAAGGATTACACATTTTTTTTTCAATAGTTCATCCGGTAAGTGTAAATTTTTGAATAATATGCTTAGATTTTTTTTAACCCCGATTTTACGTTTTCCCGTTTCGTACGCTTTTTACCCCTGGTCCCAAGAAAAACGTAAAATCGGGGTTTCACTGTATTACATATATAAGTACTTGTAAAACAAAATAATACCACATATTAAATAATACTTTTATAACTTTTTAAGACCTGGAAGACGGACTTTGCTGAATATTATCTGTTCAATGATCATATACCATGTAAAATTACAGATCCATTTTTTGAATAATTCAAATACAAGACTAAAACAAAGATCCGCGAAGTAACATGGAGCACTAGCTCGTTATTATAGACAGAAAATGGTAATCCAAATGACTGAAATTTCTACAGAAATACCAGCAGTTTCACATTCAAGTAGTTAAATGACAAGCGATTCATTGCAGATATAATACAAATTGGTTAGAAGTATAATTTTTCTATTATCAGTGCCTATAATTTTTAAATTCTATTATAAGTGCCTATAATTTTCCATTGATAATTTCTGTATTTTCTAGGAAAATCCATGCATGAAATTTGTTCTTATATACTACTTACTTCACATTCTAAGAAAGCAATACGTCAAATTCCAAAGGACCTAAATTTAATCGATTCACACATTAATATCTTACAATACCAATTTTTTTGTGCCAAGCCTTTTAGTATCATTCATAATTCTCTAAAACTCTTAATTTTTTAAAGGGAAATAGGAGAGATATTCGTTCCCTGCGACATTTACAAACTGAAACTTCATATTCGGATGGTCAGTAGTCGTCCACTTAATAGAAGTGTTAGGGGAGTTTTAGCGATGTTTATCTTTGCTAAAATTCGCCCAAAACTTCTTTTAAGAGCGACAAGTGCCTCCGCATTAGACTTTAAAAAATAACTTCTTTTAAGTTTTCAACTACTTGGGCCTATTTCAACAGCTAGATATTTGGTCGTTTATTCTAAAACTTGTGTACCAATACAACTTATGCAAATGAAGGATAACGTTTGTTTTTAACCTGATTAAAGGGCATATTCAGTTAAATGTATTATATATCCTTTGCTTGAACTTAAGTGTAGATGACAGGAAAGATTCACAAAGAAGCTTAACCACGCTGCTTAAATGAATATTTTCTTTGATTGAACAAACACATGTTTACGACATCATTTAATAAGTCCCAATACAGTTTCGAGACGTCTTAGCCACGTTATCATACAAAAAATATACATTGCCCATCATCATCGTTCTTCATAAAATGTATACCAGTCAGATGCATCTAGTCGAGGTCCTGAATATCTGTTATTGTTATTGTTGTACACAGTTCAGACGTTTTTATACGAAGTAGATATAGCGAGTAATGTATTAAGCTTTTTTTATACAAAATGAAGCTAGCGTGGTTCATTTTAAAAATTCTTTTTATCTCAGATTTAGATGTGTTTGCTGATTGTCTAAATCTGGAAACCACAGAGGTGGCAAATCGTTTTAAGCTCCTCACCAAGAAGTTAAAAGATGAACAGTGAAGTAATTAGAAGATTCGGCAACATTAAGAAGGAAAACAAATTAATAAGATATTGACCTGTCATGATTTATTGACTAAAGCCCTCCCTGAAATTTACTACTGAGACAAATTTCACTTAATTTGGATTTCTGCATTAAATCAGTTATATTTTAAGTAGTGCAATCCAGACCATTGCAGATTTGCAAAACTACATTTCAATTCCCAAAAGCCGACTTCTTGACAAAAAGAGGGACTGGGATTCTCCAAACATCAAATGCAGAGATCCCATACCTCACAATTAAGTCAATCATTACGAGAACGACTCAAAACAGACAAATAAGTGAACTTTCGGCGAGAAATTCCCCGAAAATCTGGTGGAATAAAATTCGAGAACTTCCTGACTGGCCAAGGAAAAGAGCCGTGGCCGAATTCCGGTTGGCTACAGGACAGGACTGCCTCGCAAAACATCTCCACCGTTTTAACATTCTGGATAGTCCGTTCTGCATGATCTGCGACCTACGGGAAGAGATGGATCGGCTAGCCCTTCTCCTCTTCCTAGCGCAGTTGTGGGAGCGAGATTGGGAGGCAAGAGACCGAATGGGCCAATAGACTTTTGCTACCTTCTTTTTGGACTTTTTCCATCCTTGTTCAGTTTATTTGGGTTAGCTTATCTGTATATTGCCCGTCATTAGAAATAAAATTTTTATAAAATATTTCAATTCCCATGTTGATATATTAATCGTGAATTTCATTTATTCCTAGACAGAAAATATAAATGAATGAATATAAATATACAATTATTGATATAAACCTTATATGCTGCGAAATTTCGGTAGAATGAATATTTACAAATATTCGGTCTCTAAACGGATGAGCAATCGTAATAGTTAAACCAATAAACTAGATTAAAATGAATTTATCATAGAAAAAATAACTACTAATTATTCCGCAAGTAGTACCTGAAAACAGAGACATTTTATTTTCTGAATCCCATGGCGATAAAACTGTATTGAGTTCCCACCTGTATGAAATTTGAACCACGAAAAAAAATATCAATTCTTTTAAAGGAAATCATATTACTAAATACATTTGAAATTCACTTGAGAACAACTGATTAATGTTTTTCAAAAATTGTTACTTCATATTCGTCATTAATTATAATCATTTTCTGCTTCGCATATCTATAATGCACAATAGTCTTCCTCTTCAATCTTTATTTCGAGTAAAATTTGATGAAAATGTATAGAGAATGCCTTTGTGGGCTTACAATGAAATAAACTATCTCTTAAAAAAACAAAAAAAAACATACTTTAAGTTTATTTTTCGCACGAAATTTCCTTAGACAAGTTAACCTTTTTGGGTAAATGTCATAATTATTGCATTGGGCGTGAAAATGTAGTGACCTTTCACTGATTTGTCTGTTCAAGCAACTGTTCATGAACAACATATGAATGAAAACACTGCATACGTGAAAAGCCGAGTAATTTGAGCAGAAGTGCCAATTTCAAATGCTGTGAACCGGACGGTGCAAGAGTATGTGGGTTTGTGTTCCACAGTCGGTATCGGTGTTAATATCAGTTCGAAATAGGCTTTCAACTGTAGGTTTTAATCTTATAAGTTCTCGTGTAGAAAAAAAATTACCATAACGTTGCCCTTTCACCAGCCAACTAAATGGTTGATGGTTAAAGGGTAGTAAAGGGTTGATGTTCAAAGGTTGTGCATTTAATGTACGCTCATAATAGGACACAATCGGAAAGTTGAATGAACAAGTGAAATTGTAACATTTTAAATTATACTTCTTTGATACTGGCATTTTAACCTTTTATGCGGGGCCTATAGGTAGCGCTTCGGCTTTTGGTGCTGAGGTTGCTAGGATGGAATACCGACAAGGCCCGTTGAATCGTCCGTGAAAGCGATGACGTCAGCGATTCAACCATACGAGTTTGACGTTTTTTCTGCCACCTAGTAGCAAAAAGTAGCGCTCGAGACGCTTTCAATTCGTGCTAAACTTTTCTTACACCCGCAGATATTTTACTAGAAGACCGAAAATGATCCGTTGGGACACATTGCGGATTAACCGTGAAATCACTGACGTCAAACTTTTACGATTACAGATTTGTTCGGTACCGACCGGACACACCCGGAGCGGTAGGGACGATAGCACGTCTCCCTCGTGCGACGGGAGTCCTCGAGTCTAAAGAATACTAGAATATGCTAGATGTTCTGTGGCGACCAGTCATGGTTCCGAAAAAACGTGGCTGTCGTAAAGGGTTTTCCCCCATAACAGTGTCTTTGGAGTATTTCATTGGTTCTGAACAAAATATGGCCGTTTAGAGCGGTGGCGGACCAAAAAAGTTTCACAGCATATATGTATATATCTATATATATATAAAACAGTTCTGTAACTGACTCATTCACTGACTGACATACAACGCACAGACCAAACTGCTGGACCTAAAGGGCTGAAATTTTGCATGGCGATTCTTCTTATAGTGTAGAGGTGCACTAAAAAAGATTTTTCAAAATTTCTTCTTAGATTTTTTAAATTAATTTTTTACGCTGTTTTTTTAGCTTTTTTTACGTTTGCATTTAAAATAATACTTTGAGGGTTATAAAATTTATATCACGAGAAAGATCATAAAAATTCCTTTAGGATGAAATTTTTTTCGAATCTTTTCCTCCATTTCCTGATTTTTGGTGAATTTTTAAAGATTAAATTTTAGAATTTAATTTATTAAATGATGATCACGTGATTTCTTTTTCTGGTACTTTAAATAAATTTATCGTCACGTGCATAACAACTAAATAAACAAAAAATATTTTTTTTCCTTGCTAATGCGGCAGACGATTGGACATTATCCAAAAAAATATTAAAATACAGTAAAAGAAATGTTCTACAAACTGTACTATATTAACTGTACTATATTCTTTAGTATTCTTTATATTAGATTTAATTTGAATATTTTCTTCGACATTATTCTATCTATAAAATTATCCTTTACGATTTTCTTATATATATATATATATATATATATATATATATATTACATCAATTGTATACATTGATCGTCGTATTTATCATATAATATATATATAAATATATATTTGGCATGAATTGCATACATTGATCGTTGTATTTAATTTGAATGTACTCTGTAGCGACGTACGGGTTTTCAGCTAGTATATATATATATATATATATATATATATATATATATATATATATATATATATATATATATATATATATATATATATATATATATATATAATTTCCAATGGCGGGCAATACACAAACAAGCTAACCCAAATAAATAGAACAAATATGGAAAAAGTCCAAAAGAAGGTTTATTGGCCCATTTGGTCTCTTGCGCCCCAATATCGATCTTACAACTGGTCTGAACACAGCGCTTGGCAGCGGAGAATATATATATATATATATATATATATATATATATATATATATATATATATATATATATGTGTGTGTGTGTGTGTGTGTGTGTATTTATTTATTTATATATCCTGATGCAAAAAGTGTTGCCGTCAGTTATTATCAATAATTTGCAGACAGAACAGAGAAAGGACTTGCTGGAAGCCGACGACTCGATCAGACTATAGACAAGTTTGCTCTACTGTGGCTATTTTGTGTTTAAAACCCCGTGATTAGTACGGTCAGTCCATTATTACCCCCTGGTTAGTATATGGTCAGTATTGGAGAGTGAGACATCAAAATTTTCTAGCAAGAAACTGTGAAGGTTAATGAAGTACAATGTTCAATTAGTAACTTAATTTTGTCCAAAGAGAACCGTTTATTTCATCAGCAAGGCCGGAATCTGTAAATTTTTCATATGATTGGATTGCAATAAATGTATTGCGTTAAAAGAGTCAACTTTCTTTTAAGTCTACATCTCTCTTAATATCACTGAATGATTTTTAATTTTTTAAAAATGAATCATGATCCTACTGACTGCAAATAAACAATTTTTTTTGAGCCTTTCTTTTGATCCGTGTTCTTGTATGTCATGTCTTTGATAAACCTTAAAACTTAAAAAAAATTTAATAAAATAAAAAGGTTCTTAATTTTCATTTCTTTGATATCTTGCGGAAATAATGTATTAAATTCTATACCTTAAAAACCAAGCTACAAAATTTATACGATAGTCTGTTCAAAAGCCATTAAAGAACACATTCTCGGGATTATTAAGATGTTTTATTCTGCTTTCACTCGAAAAAAAGGAACATTACAAACTTTTTAATACTTTCTTGAATTCATTTTAAGTAATGTGTGAAAGACAGCAGATTTTTTTTCCATGCATTCTCCCATTTTCTCTGAGATAAAATTGATAACCCTAGGGTAATTTTTTTTAAGAAAAAGGAAGGGAAATTTTTATTCAGGAGGATTTTATACTCTATTAAAAGAAAATAGAATAAAAATCCTTGAATTATGCAAAAACAGCCTTAATCACTCCTCAAAATGGGTTATTAAGAAAAAATATCCTTTTGGTTAATAAACATTTTCCTCTAATTGTGTTAATGGGAGGGAAAAAGTGCAGTCTGATTATAATGCAGTACTCTTCCACTTTGTCATTACCACTTGGGACCTCTACTGCTTTTGTTTTGTCACCTTCCTTAAAATTAAATGGAAAAGCTAAGTTTGCAGCGTTTCTTTGGGATTATTATCTTTTTAAGGAGGCGAAGTACTTAAATGTGATTTTCAGCCATGGTTCCCTCGCGGCTTTTAACCATTTAGTTCCGCTTTATAAAAGATTTTTATTTCTGACAAAAATTTCTAATATATGAATGTATCCCTTTTTATAATCTTATAAATGCCTGATGGAGATTTAATGTAACCCTATTGTCTTTAGGTCGATTTTTTAAAATGTATTTGCATATTGGTTGGGTGATAGGTTGGATTTAGTTAGTCAGAGCTATAGTTATATTTTGTTATACGAGTTAATACCTAAATGATAAATTAGGTAAATTATACTAAGGCATTCTTGAAAAATTCTAATTTTCCTTTTGTATTATCAATAGGATTGAATATTGAGTATTATTAACTAACATTATTAATACTCAAACTATTAGCTTAGAACAATGGAATAAAATTTTAAGTTTTAGTCGCTTAATTTTGTAACGTAAGTGTGTAATTTTAAATCTACTCTATGGCTTCGACTCGTGAATTGGACATTTGGTTTTATTGTCTAATTAAAATATTGAGCAAACGTCACCAATATTTTTAGATGTCACACTTCCTATGTCTTCAAAGTTGCATGCAGTTGAGGTACGAAATTTATCTTCTAAATTTCAGGACATTGTTTCTAAGGTGATTTTCAGGTGTTGTTCCTAAGGCTTAGTAGCTTTTGACGGCTTTTCATAAAGTTCTGTTTTATTTGATATCTGGCGACCTTCTTACTATTGTTAAAAGCTTGACCCATACGATCCAGTGTTTGGGGTTAAGGAGTAATTTTAATTTCATTTTTTTAGTAAGGTTTTGTGAGATAAGTCACATTTCTCTTGAATTCCTTAATATCCAGGAGGGGAAGGGGTTCCCGTAATACCAAAGTATTAATTTATCATCTAAGGCTTAGATGATAAATCTAAGCATTTATGTGAAACATGGTTCAAATTGCAACTCATCCTTAACATAACTAGATGATTACACGAGTGAGTAAATTTTGATACATAAGTAAGAAATTATCCTATTAAATAGCAAATTATACTTAATAGGGCATTATTTTTTTCACTTTGAATTAAAATTTTTATTTAAATTTGATGATAAAATTTAATAAAATTTTGAAGACCCGTTACATGAACTTAGTAACCAGTAAGGCATCAATAAAATAGTTGCTTAGTCTTAAAAAACTATAGCAATTACTCCACAAATTTATAATGTACTGAAAACAGTAACAATATCCAGATAACAAATTATTCAGTTTATGTGATATTATATTCAACTCATTAAATAAATTAAATAAGTTTCGCAAACAACATAAAAATACCTGGTCAGTATATCCTCAATATTCGTGTTCATGTGTGCAGAAAAATGTCATTTTCATCCTAAAATATCAAACCTTTCTTCTCTTTTAAAACTAAGGAAAAAAATTATAACCAATAGTTAAGTGAAAATGGAACATGACAGCCTACAAAAATCTTTCACTCTTTGCATGTCTCAGTTCTAGCTTTATTTTTCTGAAACCTTTAGCGTTAAAAAGACGTCTTAAAAAGTGAGGCATCAATAAGAGTTTAAAATCACCTGCACGTGTGAAAAGAGAAATTGTAATTTGATGTTGAACACAGTGGAATTATTCTTTTTCATTAAAAAATAGCAAATGACAGTTTTGAAATGGAATTCATAAATGCAGGAGTAGTGCATCTCCTGAATATTCTGCAGCAGTCTTCAGCCATTTTCACCACTTCGTTGAACTCTTCAGCATGCCACAGACGAGGAGAAAAGTAATTCAATTTGTGGAAAAACTTTACATGCCTTAAGGTGGCAGAATTGATATTCTGCTATTTTCAATTCCTCAGTAGATAGGAAAGAAAAATCTCTAAAATGCGAATAGTGATTTAAAATGCTAAAGTATTAAATAAGTCTAGGAATAGAATTTATGAACACAATTGAAGCGGATCTCCTTCATATTAAAACAGCATTCGCATTCAGTTAATTTAAAGTAGCAGTCACTGTTCAGGACTATTTACCATACGTCCTTTAAAAACCCAAATTTTAACGTAGGATTAAGTTCCTCCATAAAAGTCCTTCGGAAAGCAAAATTTCAGCCGCTAAAACCATCCATCCGTCCTCGCGAGTTATAATTTTGGCAGCTTGCCAAACCCAGTTAGTATCGCTTCGATGAGTAGTAAACAGTAACAAGTACCAAAATACGTTAAAATTTTGACATACGTACACACACACACATATATATATATATATATATATATATATATATATATATATATATATATATATATATATATATATATATATATATATATACACACATATATATATATACACATATATATATATATACACACACATATATATATATATATATATATACACACACACACATATATATATATATATATATATATATATATATATATATATATATATATATATATATATATATAGAAAACAGTTCCGTAACTGACCCATTCATTCACTGACTGACTGACTGACTGACTGACATACAATGCACAGACCAAACTGCTGGACCTAAAGGGCTGAAATTTTGCATGGCGATTCTTCTAATAGTGTAGGGGTGCACTATAAAAGATTTTTCAAAAATTCTTCTTAGATTTTTTTAAAATTAAATTTTTAAGCTGTTTTTTAAACTTTTTTTACGTTTGCATTTCAAATAATACATTGAGGGTTATAAAATTTATATCACGAGAAAGATCATAAAAATTCCTTGAAAATGAAGTTTTTTTCGAATTTTTACCTCCATTTCCTGATTTTTGGTGAATTTTTAAAGATTAATTTTTAGAATTTAATTTATTAAATGCTGATCACGTGATTTTTTTTTCTGGTACTTTAAATAAATTTATCGTCACGTGCAAAAAAAAAAAAAAAAATAGACAAAAAAATATTTTTTTCTTGCTAATGCGGCAGACGATTGGACTTTATTTTGTCTATAAAAATATCCCATACGATTTTTTTATAAATATGTTTTTTTTACATCAATTGTATACATTGATCGTCGTTTTTATTATAAATATATATATATATATATTTTTTTGAATTAATTGCATACATTGACCGTTGTATTTAATTTCAATGTACTCCGTAGCGAAGCGCGGGTTTTCAGCTAGTATATATATATATATATATATATATATATATATATATATATATACATGTATACATAACACATACATACTGTCAGGCTGACGCCTGACATTCTAATTAGGGCAGATGTGACTGAGTCAAGTTTGATCGACAAGATCATTAATAAACTCATAGGGGCCTACGCAGGTGGCGAGGTTTAAATGAACCTTTTAATATGATCATTGCTAAGTGAAATAGACACATATTTTAGAATAGTTAAGCAAAAGACCGTTAGCTCAGGAAGGGAGACGAGGTAAGAATGAGAAAACCTAGCTGACGCGGCCGATAAAAGACTGTGAATACTTAACCGCAGAAAAAGAGACTGCCGGCAAAATATTCAAAAGGTGATTCCCGGTAAGTGTGAAGGATACTACACGTGGTGCGGTAGAACGTAAGAGATGTATGATGGATCTACGGAACAAAACAACTGTATATAGTGATTATAAATACGACTGTATATAGTCAATATAAATATTTCATATTAAACTAGACTTAAATATTAGCCACTTCTCCATTCATGATTAACTTTACGAGAAATTTATAGATCGGGTCACGACTATCCGATTTACACATATTTATACACATTTTAAAGAGATAAGCAACGATAAGTAATCCTACGTTAATAACCCGCGGTAGTTTCGTTAGAAGAGACTACCTGGAGCTTTTTATTTATTAAGAGTTTTCGGGTGCTTAAATCCCATGAGGATTAGAATCTTGTTAAATTAGAAGAAAATGAAACGTTTCTATCAGGAAGCTAGAATATTCTGATATTTATTCCATGCGAGAGGGGTTGAGTTTGAATCTGTTTTTAATATGCACACAATTAGGCCCTATTCACTCAGAAAAGACGTAGCGCAGATATCTGAAGGAGACATGGCGGGGTCCTGGAGCTCTTTTAAAACAGTTCTATGGAAACAAACTGCACAATTTACCCTGAGGTGGTGTCGAACGGGCTTTCCTTCTGAAGGTCTGTTCCACACCTCCTTCTAGTCTCGAGTAGAACTCCGAAGCGACGCGTGGCAAAGACTTTCAAGGGGCGTGTTCTGTTGATTATCAAAATACTTGATTATTTTCAGTTCAACAAGCAATTTTGTTAAATCATTGAGCAGTTTCATGAATTGTACGATTTTAATCGTTCGGATTATTGCAATCGCATTGTACACTTCATTTTAATTATTTCAAAATTTCTCAGAATTGTTAATTGCAGTGTTTGTCACAAAATTGTGCATTTTTCTTTTAAACTACACTCATTTTCCAATTTTTTTAGACAATGAAATGAAGTAATAAGATGCAAAAACATAAACAAATAACAGGCAGAATCGACAATATATATATATATATATATATATATATATATGGGTTCTGACTCATGCAAAAACATTCAACAATTTATAATAAAAATTTTAAGGTTTTTAAATTATATGGAATGCGCATGGAGCATTTTTAAAAACGCTAGATTTTATTTTTTTTTCAATTAGGTATTTTTCTGGAAATTGCCACAAAATACTTATTTGTGAATTCTAATTCTTTTCTAAGTAGTAAAAAATAATATTAATTATTCTCAATTTGTATATACAGATAAAAATTGAAAATTAAAAAAAATACGAGATTAAATATCCCTTGTCCTCTAAAGCCAAAAACTTATGGACCTAAAAACTTATCTTTTATTGAAGAAAATTACATTGGATAAGGGCTACAACATCTTCATCTTCTGATGGAGTGGGTGTCATGGTTGACGCCACGTCCCGTGAGAGACTGGGGACTCTATTGTTTAGATTCAGAAGGTCACGTTAGTGCTGCGTCCTCACCACGTCTTCTCTGAGTGAATTGGGACTTAGTTGCCCAGGGGTTCGGTTTGTGCAAATCATAATAAAAGGATTATGATCTTACTAGCTGAAAACCCGTACTTCACTACGGAGTACATTCAAATTAAATTCAACTGTCAATATATGCAATTAATGCCAAAAAAATATATAAATAATAAATATCGTATATATATATATATATATATATATATATATATATATATATATCAATATATAATCAATGTATGGAATTGATGTAAAAAATATATATTTATAAAAAAATCGTAAGGGATATTTTTATAGACAAAATAATGTAGAAGAAAATATTCAAATTAAATCTAATAGAAAATACTAAAGAATATAGTGCAGTTAATATAGTACAGTTTGAGGACCATATCTTTTACTGTATTTTAATATTTTTTTGGATAATGTCCAATCATCTGCCGCATTATCAAGGGAAAAATATTTTTTGTCTATTTCATTGTTATGGACGTGACGATAAATTTGTTTAAAGTACCAGAAAAAGAAATCACGTGATCAGCATTTAATAAATTAAATTCTAAAAATTAATCTTTAAAAATGCACCAAAAATCAGAAATTGGAGGTAAAGATTCAAAAAAGATTTCATTTTAAAGGAATTTTTATGATCTTTCTTTTGATATAAATTTTATATATAAACCTTCAAATTATAATTTTAAATGCAAACTTTAAAAAAGTTACTAAAAAAGCTTAAAAATTTTATTTTAAAAAATCTAAGAAGAATTTTTGAAAAATCTTTCTTAGTGCACCCCTATACTATAAGGAGAATCGCCATACAAAATTTCAGCCCTTTAGGTCCAGCGGTTTGGTCTGTGCGTTGTATGTCAGTCAGTCAGTTACGGAACTGTTTTATATATATAGACAACAGGTTTAGAAAAAAAGAAAAAAAACTATTTAAACCGATTTTTTTAGATCTAAATTTGCTTTTTATAAAAAAAGAATAAGCTTTTTATATGGATCGATTGAAGAATTTCATTTGTTTACATTTCAATGTTATAAATGGATAACGATTGTGAAGGATCGCGTTTAGCTGAATCGAGTGACTAATGAAAAGCTTATGGATCTAGCTAAGGCAGTGATATTTGCACATGGTTCAATTTGGCTTCATATGGACACGACACAAACCAACTAACCAAGTGACTAATAAGTTCTAAAGATTCAAGCTGTAAATGCTAGTTTTTAGGTTGGTTAACAAACACGTGTCATAAATTTTAAATATGAATTTCGCTCCCAGAAAATGGACTATACCCTCGATAAAGTGTTTATTTCTTTCATCGATTTGTTTAATATACGCCATTCATTTTCTGTCCTAGCAAAATGGACGCACATACGTTTCTTTACTTTGCCGCCTGCATGGTTTAGTGGTTAGCCTTCTGAGCTGCCCCGTAGTGGGCTTGTGTTCAAATCCCGAGTAAGGGTTGGTCGTTTCCGCATCGTCCCCTCATAAGGAGCAATGTTGGCTCAGGTATATGGTGCTCCCATAATGAAGTAGAAAGAAAAACGCGGTGTATAACAAAATATGAATGTCTCGCGACAAAGTGCCTTTGCATTAGAAAGAAAAAATGCTACTTTACCGTTACGTGTTTTTTTTAAATTTTTTCTATCCAGATTCGAATCATTCTCTGATTTTAGTTTCAGTAATGTGAACAGCAATGTCGGATGCATTAAGAAGATGAGGAAAAAAATCCGAACACCTTTTTAAGATCATTAACTAATCTTTTGCAGTGTCGAATAAAGTTAGAATCTCAGGGTACATTACCGGAAGCAGTTCGTAAAGGGGAGTGAGAAAGTAGTGGAAATAAAATGGATTAAATTTTAAGATATATATCTTATCTAAAACATTTTTCCGGGTATGAGCCCCCTAAGGGTAACTGATAATATTTCGTTTAAGAATCGGTTCAAATAATCAACTTCCCAGACACTCCTATTTTTCAAAACAAGTTTCACGTTCTAGGCCGATTCCGAATAATCTTTTTCCACTAAATTTACAAATTTGAAAATCATCTAATATTTAATTCTTCTGATTTTTCTCAAAAGAACTTTGTGGTACTAATGATGATTGTTAAAAAATTATCTTCTGCTAATAATCTAACAAATTTTAGTCCTTAAGCAGATTTTCTCCTCATTTATTACCCTGTTTTTATTAACTTGCTTTCTTGTTTGTGTGTGTGTTTGTTTGTCCAGTACAAATCTTGCAATCGATTTTTAACTAACTTCCCGACTAGCTAGACATTTGAAACTTTTATAATAGCTCAGAACACGATGACAATGCATTTTTTAAATACTTTTAGCCATCTTTAAACAGAAATAAATTAATTTTAAGGTATTTTCAGTTAATTTTGTTTTGTAGACTGGTGCAGCCGTCTATCGGCCGGGACGGGAACGAAAAGTTAAACGCAAGTTCACTTCCAATTAACTTCATTTTCTTTCAAGTTGATGGGATAATTCCTCAAAAAAATTTTTAAAAAGTATTTATTAATACATAGAATTGTCCAGTTTATATGATTCAACAGAAAATTTAAAAACATGGTATATAAAAAGTTATTTTTATCTTCTAATTATTTATCTTTGCTTCTATCCATTGAATGTGTTTATTTGTGAGTTTCCATGAAATATTCATAAATATTATAACGATATTAAACGATTATAGCTTCTTCCACTTCTGCAAGACTGCATCATACGCAATTTCTGAATTTTTTTTTCAATAACAAAAACCAGGATGCCTAGTTTAGTCTCATTCATTATATATGTGGGAAGATAAAACGGTAAATATAATTCTTTGTTTTAGGTGAAGTGAAAAATTCACTTGTTTCTTTCCAAGTCCATACGATTTTCCCCTAGTTTCGTAGGCTACGACTGTATATATATAATGCACCAAAATGTCTTTTTAACGTAGGATTACGTTCCTCCATAACAGTCCTCCGGAAAACAAAATTCCAGACGCTAAAACCATCCGTACCTCACGAGTTATAATTTTAGCAGCGCGCCAAACCCAGTCTATATCGCTTGGGCAAGCAGTAAACAATTAAACAGAAAAGTCCCAAAATACGTCAAAATTTTGACATACATATATGTATATATATACATATGTACATATATATAGATACATATGTACATAACACATACATGCATATATACATACAAAAGAGGTAAGCAACGATAAGTAATCCTACGTTAATAACCCGTGGTAGTTTCGCTAGAAGAGACTACCTGAATTTTTTCACCAGGAATAGGAATATATCCATGTGGGTGTATTCCTCCTTTTAAAAAGTTTGGTTTATTAAGAGAATACTTGAACAACATTTTTTAGCAATTCTCGGTTGAATACGAAATTGAGGGCACCTTGTTCGAACTCCAAAAGCCCATGTTATCATTACTTTTTTATAATCTACTTAAAAAAGTATAAAATCTTAAGTTTTCAAAATTATTTAAAAATTTACATTATTTTTGACACCTAATCACTCGGCAAGGATCACATAACACCAGAATTGTGTTCAGCATCGGTTTCCAAGTTTCGACTCCTCCTGGGCCTGAAAGATGAGTCTCTAGCACATCGTGTATTTAAAAACTAAAGACGTGGTTTAGGCAAATACCAATGGAAAACTAATAATTTTTACTTATTTTATTTTACAAATTGTTACATTTATTTTACATAAAATTTCAGTCGATGTATAATTTCCGTATATATACTTTCCCTCTCTCTACGTATTCTTTATACTATCTATATATAATTTTCCTCTCTCCTCTTTCCTTCCGCCAATGGGTAATGAATGCAAAAGAATCTAAAGTTTATTTTTTTTTTATATTTGAGACCTCGAAAGACCTTTTTTAGTTGCCCATGGATATTGCACTGAGTGTCTGAGAAAGTTGTTCAGATATTCTCGTAAATGTAAACAAGGACTAATAGGCATTCCCTTTGCCAGCATTAGACGTAATGCGCTTGTTTCGATAATCGCAAAAGAATCAGATGAGGTAAATGACGACCCGAATACAAATGTCCAAATTAGCGTATAAAGCTGAAAAGTGAGCAGTCTATGTCCAGTAGAAAGGAAAAGGGCACTAAACGCGGTCGTCAGACTAACTTTTGTTTCCTGGAAATAGTTCCAGACGTTTTTAAACCATGGAAATTTTTCTCACTTGTCGTTTTTAAATCTCTCATAAACAAATATCTGTAAATCGTTATTCCCTTAAGTCATCTAAATATGACCCTTTGTAAGCACCAGTCCCTTGTATCGTTGAAAAGTAAGCCTATGCCGAGTTTACGGGCTCGTTATCAGGCTTTTTCACCTCTAACCTACAATGTAGTAATATACAGGTTTATTATACAGTATTTAGCTGCTCTAACTTACTCACACATCTGATTCATGCCCTAACTGCTTCGCGCTGCCGTATCGCAGTGCTAACGCGCTGGCCTGGTGACTCTCACGCTGTGAGTTCGGTCCCAGGCGTAGTCGCATATTCCAAATTTCCCCATTTTTTTACCCTATTTTTTAGGCCGCGGTGGCCCGGTTGGCAAAGACGTTGACCCAGTGATCTGAGGGTTGAGGGTTCGATGCCGCTCGCCGAAAAATACCTTACCGTGTACACTAATGGCGGCTGGTGCACGTAAAATCTCTCGTGGCTGCAATGTCCTCCAAGTCCTCAAATTTACCTCTGGGGGTGCGGGGTCAAGTGTTCCGGCCTCGTCACTTGACTCGGTTCAAAACTGCGGGACAGGCCCATAGGGGGGAGACAATGCTGGTCCACCTATACGGTGCTCCCAGAAAAGTGGCGAGTAATACCGCCGTGTCATATGACGGTAAGGATAATGTCCAAGTAACCGTCTGCCGAATTGGAGAAGAAGACTGAGTCACACAAACAGAAGAAAATAAAACAGAAAGAAGTAAAAGATGTATTCCTCGTATAAAGTACTTTTTGGAGGACGCCTTTTCGACTTGAAACTTAAATAATTATAAAGGATATTTTGTTAGAAGTTTAAGATTTCGTTTCATTTATTTTTAATTATTTCATGAGTGAGTTCTTTTTCTATCTTTTACGCAATAGGTAGGAGTTAAGAACTGTTCACATTTCATCCGTCAACGTCAGCTTTGCTCGTATCGAAAAACTTTTAACCAGCCCCGATGAAGAACAGTTATCGATGAAATTGTTGAGCTCTCTCACTGGTTAAAACTTTATCGATCGTACTTAACTCTAACGCTGATGGATGTAATTTGAGCAGCTCTTTTAAATGCCTCGTTTATCAAATGGTGAATAAGCTACCACAAAGATGAGTGCGACATGGTATTATTGCACATGAATGAAAAAGAATGAATTTGAAATAAATTGCTAGAATTTATTTTTAATGGAATTCCGTAAATCATCCTTCAAAACCTCTTGTTCATGCATTCTGACACATTCTTTTCTCAGTCGAGCTCTAGGACTCTTTCGACAAGAAAAGAATCTCCCAAGGACCTTTCCCGCTAAACAACTGTCAGCGATAGAGAGTTATACTATTTAGATAATTCAGCATCCCCTTATACTATAGAGGGATAGAGAGTTATACTATTTAGATAATTCAGCGTAACCAAAACTTTGATGCTTATGTACTATAACTCTAAACGATATGATCCAGCTGAACTTCTTTTTTTCAGAGTAGAAAAATTCCCCTCTTTAATCTTCTGTATTTTTTATTTCTTAGGGGGAAGGACTGGGGTCCTTGCCCAACTTATAGTTAGATTGCGCAATTGTTTCATGTTCACAATTAATTCTCACGAAAAACAGTGGACCGAGTTTTTTCAATCCTTTCGACTGAATATTAATCCTTTTTTTTAAAATGTTGTATAAGTGACATAAATTAAAGAAAATTGAATATTTCAGATTGAAACAGAATAGAAAAAACGGTATATTATTAAAACGCAAGTGCAGTTTCTATGAATAGCTTCCATTTTAAAAGAGAAAAATAGAACTTCCGCAGTAAATTTATGAATGTATTTACAATACACAGGCATACACTAACATGCGTATATACATGAGTGTATTTTTAAATTGTTAAAAATCGAATATATATATATATATATATATATATATATATATATATAAAATGCTTAAATATGGGTGGGGCGATCGCGTGAACTTTAAACGGGGATTTTGTTTAGGATGAAATAAGGATTATCAATTTAAGACTGGGAAATCTCAAATAATGGGAATAAATGCATCGCGGTGAAAATAGATTTAAGGTTTGGACTTGATTCGAATTTCTAAGATCCACGTGGGGAATCTTAAAATAGAGTTATAGCCTTGGGCTTCGCGCTAAAAAAATATGCACTATCAGAAATGCAACACGATAGAGGGTCTATGTGATGTCACGCATAAGTAATGAGCGTCATAACGCGTCAGTTTGGGCATGCGTAGTTAATGGAAATTTGTGAACAAAAGATTTACTCTTCAGAAACATGGTAGTTTAGAAAGGGAACGGAAGTGTCGCCCTTGGGCGCATGCAATATAAATTGGGTTGGTACTTATTAAACCGTATTGATGGAGCTGAGAGTTTTTAAAGGGATATAATAAATTTTATTAAATGATACTGGAGTTGTCCTCATTGTATTGAGATTGGATTCTACATTCCTAGCCACCGGACCATCGTCGACTGCAGCATAATTCTACAAGTAGTTCGGACAACACGTTTTAAATTATGGGCGTGAAGAAACGTAATTGACATATATATATATATATATATATATATATATATATATATATATATATATATATATATATATATATATATATATATATATATATATATATATATATATATATATATATATATATATATATATATATATATATATATGTATGTATATATTTATATAGCATTAAGTATATAAGTGTATGCGTCAGTTTGAATTGCTTTTTCATACATTACACCTCTAGAGAAAATTTTATATGTATTTTACATGTTCTTTTTTTAAAATTCTGTATATTTTTGCCAAACCTAACACGTGTAACAGTTACAAAATTTTAATTTTTTATGTAATACCTTAACAAAATTCTGTGGATTATAAGAATTAATGTTGGTATTACCAGTGAAGTGTTCGAGTCCTGTTGTTCATTTGTAGAAGTTCAGAATCGGCTTTTGACGGCAACCCCCCGCCTAGGTAGTTCTCGTGTAGCAAACGATAGCTCGGTTAATCAACAAAGTACAGTAAAATGCTACAGATGGCCTGAAAATACTGTAGGTTCGAAGAACGTTTAAGTAATTCTACAAAGAATTGAAATATATTTAATGTTCAGAAATTTTGTATTTGAATATGTTTGTGCGGATTCTCTGATCTATAACGACTATCTTCTTGGGGAAACTTATATAAAGGGAAATTATGCAGCAGAAATCTTTCTTCTACATATTTGAACAAAGAACATAGTTTTATATATATTTACAATAGAAAATGCTATGAGGATTTCACAATACTTTGAATTTATGAATCCTCCGTTTTTGAGGCACTTATTTCAGTTTAGCAGAGGATGTACGAGAGCAACTTTAGTACTTTCACCCCCCCCCCCCCCCGCCTCCTCTTACCCTCTGAATGTACTCCTTAGTCGACTAACATGTGTAGGACTTTGGGAACTATTTCTTTTCTCTGTAAAGATATTTTCCAAAAGATTTACCTACAAGTTCTTATATCCTTGAACATAAAAAATGAAAATTTTGTAAATCTATGTCTTAAAGCGTGATTTGAAATAAATAAAAAAATTCTGTATTCTATTCTTGTAGTTCTGTAATTTTTATTGATGTATAGAATATCATGATAAAGTTTGAAATGAAAGCGGCCGAGTTACGGCCCACAATGTTTCGTTATACGGCCACAACAGCGGAAAGTGAAGTGATGATGGCAGCATATTATAGCTCAGTGATTCTTCATGTTAATGTTCGTCATCACATTAAAAGAGTTTGTAAACATTTTATTTTACGTTTTTTACTATATGTATACATATGTGCATATGATTTCTTTAGTTTTTTGTTTATATGTTTATTTTTTGTTTATATGTTTATTATTGCATTGTTTTGTACTTTTATTTTTATGTAAACATTTTTATACGAAATAAAATGCTTTATCAATTATAAACTATATTGTATATAAAAAATTGGAACAGATCCAATTTTTATGGGTTTGTATGAAAATAATTGATTTGTTATACGGCTTTTCGCTTTACGGCCTACTATTCCGGTACGTATCTAGGCCGTAAAGCGAGGTATATATATATTATACATATATATATATATATATATATATAATGGAACTTCTCTAGCCGGCCACCCCTCAAACCGGCCACATTTTGTTAAGAACCTATTAGACTCCATAGAGCCAATATTATGGAAGTCACCCCTTTTAAAGGGCCACTTTTTCACGAAACCTTTATTGGATGCCATAGAGATGTTTCGCTATATAAATATATTATATGGGTGTCTGTAATAGAATGAAAACTAAATATTCAACTATGTAACGAAAACAGACTATCCACTCAGGAAGGAAAAAAAAACCTTTAAAAATCGATTTCGTACGCTCTGAGCAAAATATTGCACTTGTGGCGGTAACAATGTAATAATTAATTTAGGGAGAGTTCAAAATTTTTATTCCGGGTCCGTGCGTAAATATATTTTAGCAACGAAATACATCGACAGAAAACTAAAGTTAAAAGAATCACGAAAATAGAAATCTGTAACTGTGTGAGACGGCTCCTAATGTCATGTGTTATGCCAGCAAAGCAATTACGTTGAAGTGGGCATCCGGTTTAGTTACATGTCAGTCCGATACACATACATAAAAAGCTGGTATCTCGTGGGGATTGTCGAGGAAAATATTTCAGCTGAATTACACAAGACTTCTTTGGTCCTCGTATTGCTCAGTGGTGAATTAATGGTCGTCATACTTCCCCATTTATATAATATATTAGCAGGGAATTTGTAGCTGTACACCATTAAATATTAATTACGGTAATGGAAGTGAAATTTCGGTTCGAGTATTTATCTTTTCTAAGTCAGGATTGGGAGATAATTGGTTTGTGCGTGTGTATACCTTCTTTCATCTATGCATTGTGCAAGTGAAACTGAACATTTGTTATTGTGCAAAATGCTTTGTTCATAACATCGTCCGTGAATGGCCAATTCACTGGAGCATATATTTTTACCGTACACGTAATTTGTGTGATTTGAAAGCACACAGACAAGGTTTTATTTACGAAGTATATTTTTGTATTTCTTTTCTTGTGCGTGTGTGGGACTGAAATGCGGGATTATACAGTTTCAGCGAAGAACATCACTCTTATCCTTAGGAAACCATGAAAATCGACAAGTAATTTGTGATAGAATTTTTTTTTTCGATAGCACACATTACATACTAACAATAAATCTGCAAAATATGCTACGTATACTTACGCATAGTAGTTGAAATTTTCTTCATCATTATTATGATGAATAACCCTTCTCACACCATTATTTCAGAATTATTTCTGAAAGTAATTATACAACTCTTTAGTGATATGTTACCGTTCACATTCAAAGTTGCTTTCGTTGCAAGTATTCTGCTGCATGCAATAAGAAAAAGATGATAAATTTTGTTTTTTCAGCATCTATTTTTAAACTTGATAAGAATGTTTTTGTTTTACAACTTTCATTTTTTTTATCAACAGCGTTCATAATTTCCTATACATATATTTCCATTTTATAATCTTTCTTCATAAAAGTTTTCTAATCTTTTTTTCCAAAAATTCGTGCATATTTTTCCTTTCTTTTAGTTAAGAGAATCTGTTGTAGACGGTGCTATACTGTTTGAATTTTATAAATGTGATATATATATATATATATATATATATATATATATATATGAATTATAGGAATATATTTATAAATTGCAAAATTTTCTGTATGTTCCGTTACTGAAATATAATATATAGTGATGTAATAAATATACAAGCTGGAATTGTTTAGACTAATTTTACCTTTTTACAAGTAGTAGGTTTTATAACTGACATGTAATAAGAACTGTAACGAGGCTTTGTTATTTTATGTCTTATGAACTATGTTATTTGAAATATAGGAAGAATATCTTCTAATGAACTTTCAATTTATTGCTTCGTTTAGTCCTTAACAACACTGTAGAAACGAGACAAAATCTTTAACTTAATAACGAAAGATAAACCTCAAAACCTCCACAAAAAGCTAAATATTTATCAATAAATAGTTACGATAGTTTTTAATCTCCAAAGGAAAT